>CM067304.1:58649546-58799546 GCA_034231615.1 Meghimatium bilineatum
CACAGAGGGAGGGGTATGTGGAGAAAACAAGAAAGCTGTATGGCCATTTTCCATGTTCACTTTTACTTTTTCAATTAATGAAAAAGTGCAAGAACTTAAATATCTAGGGCACATTTTTTTACAGACGATGATAGAATGGACAGAGAGCTCGAGACAAGAATTCAAAAATCTAAGACGGACACTATCGTGGACACTAAATAAAGATGTATAAAAAAATTGGCCACATTACTCAAATTTGGCAACAACATTGCCAATATGGCAACCCGATTTAGTCATTTACTTCATCAGCACTTTCACTTTCCTTCATTGGAAGAGCTTTTCTTCATGAAATCTTTTAACGTTCTTTAATCATCACCCAGTGACAAATCCAGCGCAAAACCATTTTAATAAGTGCATAATGATGCGTTCAATATGTATAAATTATGAAATACTAAAAGATGAAAGATGCAAAAATAAAAGAAAGGGGACACCAAATAGCATTGCCAAGAACGGGGAGGGGGGGGGGGGTTAGTGGAGGACGGGAGATAAAAGGGGAAATGATAGAGAAAGCGCAGGCACGCTCCTGCGTGCACTATCTTTCTCTGTCCTTTCCCCTTTCTTTTATTTTTGCATCTTCATTTTGAAAGATAGTATCTTTTCAAATCTCAAATAACTATTCTTCTTCTTCTTCAACGTTCATTCTCAAACTCCCGTTGATCTTCCTTGTAGCAGAACCATGGTACTACTAGATTTCCAGCAGGATGTAGTCATGAGAATGGAAATGCGTTGTGTCACCGTTTTATTTGCGCCTTTGGCCCGACACATCCGTCTTCGGCGGGAAATAACTATTCAACTTGCATCAACTTGGCTGTGCATAAATTAACAATTTGGATTGAGGGTTTGAAAAAAGTTTTATTTCTGGCAACAGAGAGAGGTGGCTGGCAACAGTTGATGTCAGCAATAGTGATTTTTGTACATCAATTAAATTATTGCATTTGAAAATTGTTTATTATTATGTGGGGAAAAACATGAATTTTTAGTACTTTTTCTTTATTTTTTTTCTAAATTTGTTTACTTAATTAATCGAGAGAAAAGGGTGTTCGTGAATTATTGATAGTTTCTGACAAGGGGTTGGTGGTCCAAAGTGGCACACAAAAATGGTTGACGTAGTTTATGAACAGAAACGTAACAAAGATTTGGTGAAATTGTTTCCACGCCACCGCTGCTTTGCAAGGTAGTTTATACCCTGGCTGTGATAGCATATTTATTGAAATTCTGTTAGCTCTGAGGCTGTAGCATACAGTTACCTTACTTTGTTTGAAGTATAGACAAGAATTACACATATGTTTGAGTCTGGTTTCTGAACATTCTACTTGTCGATTGTCCTCGCTTGCGTTTACTCTATCGTAACCAGTGGATAACACATTTAGATCCTCTGTGATTTTAGCAATAGTACACGCCGTACAGGTACTTTGCAGCTAGGATGTCATATTTGCTCCGTTATATTTATCCAATGTATTTCGGTTAATGTTTTAGCCTTGATTTTGTACGCGGCGGTGTAAGTCAGAGGTGGGGAACTGTAAGCCAAAAGTGGATTAAAAAAACAATTTTAAAATGTGTACATCAGAGGTGGGCAACTTGTAAATCAGAGGTGGGAAACTTGCAAGTCAGAGGTGGGAAACTTGCAAGTCAGAGGTGGACAACTGTAAGCCAGAAGTGGATAACTGTAAGTTAGAGGTGGTCAAATTGCAAGTCAAAGGTGGTAAACTAAATCAGAGGTGGGCAACTGTAAATCAGAGGTGGACAACTGTAAATCAGAGGTGGACAACTGTAAATCAGAGGTGGGCAACTGTAAATCAGAGGTGGGCAACTGTAAATCAGAGGTGGACAACTGTAAATCAGAGGTGTACAACTGCCATTCAGAGGTGGAAAACTGTAAGTCATAAGTGGACAACTAAGTCAGAGGTGGGGTGCTGAAGTGAGCATTAATCGTGCGGTATAGGACCGTGAATCTTCCTAATGTCTTTGAAACACCAAGTTGTGTATTCTGAGCTATGCGATCGTTGCATATGGTATCTTTATATCGGCACGGTATGTCAGTAAAAATGGATGTGCCGGGATGATTTGGTTTGTGGGCTGCATTTTATCAAACCCCCTATTGTAAGTTGATATTCTTCTAAGTAGACAGAAGAAGACACATCTGGATAATATCAAAGACTGGACAGGGTGGGAAGTTTCCAAACTCATCTGGATGGTAGAGGATAGAGATGTGCGGAGACTTTACTGCACAAAATGTCTCAATGTGACACTCCTACGATTTACGATCCTGACAGGTTATGAATTTTATTATTAATATTACTATTATTATTATTATTATTATTATTATTATTATTATTATTATTATTACTACTATTAATGTAAGTTAACCAACCCCTAACCAACCTTAGTTACCGCTTACGACTAGTATGGTAGGTCAGAGTGTTCTTATTCTTTGCTATCATTTCAACCATCGGATAATACAATGGCGCCGAATAGACTGCACACGCAAACATCAGAGAACCAATGAGCGTAATAGAAAATATAACGAATCTAATAGAAGGCGTACTCAAATTATATAATGCGTATATATTTAATTATTCTGGGAATATATTGCTCTGGGAAAGTTTATATAATTATATGGCAAACCAAAGTTATCAAAATTGAGCCTTTTTTGTGTGCGTACAGTAACCAAGTAACCAACACGAAAACATACTCTGGAATTGAATTGAACAGTTTCTCATTAGAGACTCCTGTATCATCAAATGTACAGTCCATAAAGTAAGTAAACAATTAGAGAATTATGGTGAAGGGTCTAAAAATGATTGACAGTTTTTACAGGCTGATTAACACAAGTTGATGTCAACAATACTAATTTTGATACATCAATAACATTTTTTGGGGAAAAAACCGTATAATTTTTATCGAACTTTTTCGGCTAAATAATGTTAGGAGTGAGGAGGTGGCAAGGGTTAAATATTTACTATTTAATTACATAGGGAGTGATCCCGATTTCATAAGGACAGTTGTTGACAAGGAGGGTTAAAGTAAAAATTGGCAAATCGTTGTTGACGCGCGACTCTCGCCATTGTACAAAAAACCTCGGTACAGAATTAATTAAGACTTCATTCGTTACTTACGTTTTCGAATATTGTCGTGATTTCATTGGTGACTATTTATATTCTTGGAGTCGCATGCCACAAAAAGCCACAGCAGATAAACGGAATGCACGCAAACACTCGAAATGGTCAGTTTAGGTCATGTTTACATTTTCTGTTGAAAGGTTTTATAGTACCTTCGAAGGTCACCGTTAAAGTAATTTACTGTCAGAGCCCCCATCCTCACCCTCCCAAAGGAACTATTATAGTTGCTATTATTACTATTCTTGCTATTGTTACTATTACTATTTATATTATTACTATTGTTACTAGTATTATTATTATTACTATAATTACTATTCTTTAAATTGTTACTACATTAATATCTAAACAAATTGCAAACAAGCTAATAATGAGAATTATAAAATGCTACATCTATTCTATAAAAACGTATGCCCAGAAGCATGGACATTAAACAAACAATTATAAGACATAATTGATTCCTTTTGAGATGCGGATATGTAGAAAAATAGGGAGAACATCACAAAAGAGAAGAAAACAAAGATAATATAACAACACTTAAGATGAAGAAAGAATTATTAAAGGAAATAAAGATCAAACACATACAATACTGTGGACACATTAAAAGACATGACACCTTATTGAAGACCTTGCTTGAGGGTAAAGTCAAAGAGAGGCGAGCAAGAGGTTGACAGAGATACAAGTGGGAGAGTAACATCACAAGATGGACATGTTACAGTCTAGCAGAGTGCACCACCAAAACAAAATACAGGAGATGTTCGAGGTATGTTGCAGCCAATCTTCGTTACGGAGACGGCACTTAATGATGATGAATGCTTCAAATAGCTAATGTCAAATACCTAAGATTTGGAGAAGGGAAACACTTTTTTTACTGTTTATTCAACACCAATTATTACTATTAATTGCAAATATTACTATTGTTACTATTATTGCTATTATTGCTATTATTACTATTATTGATTGTATTGTCATTGTTGCTATTATTACTATTATTGCTGTTATCGCAATTATTACTATTATTACTATTATTGCTGTTATTGCTTGTATTACTATTGTTGCAATTATTACTTTTATTACTAGTATACTATTATTACTATTAATTGCAAATATTACTATTATTGCTATTATTACTAGTATTATTATTATTACTATTATTTCTATTATTACTATTATTTCTATTATTACTATTATTTCTATTATTACTATTATTGATATTATTGATATTATTACTATTATTACTATTATTTCTATTATTACTAGTATTACTAGTATTACTATTATTACTATAATTATTATTATTACTATTATTCATATTATTACTAGTATTACTATTGTTACTATTATTGCTATTATTGCTATTATTGCTATTATTACTAGTATTACTATTATTACTATTATTGCAAATATTACTATTATTGCTATTACTACTAGTATTACTAGTATTACTATTATTACTATAATTATTATTATTACTATTATTCATATTATTACTAGTATTACTATTGTTACTATTATTGCTATTATTGCTATTATTGCTATTATTACTAGTATTACTATTATTACTATTATTACTAGTATTATTATTATTACTATTATTACTATTATTACTAGCATTACTATTATTACTATTATTGCTATTATTGCTATTATTACTAGTATTACTATTATTACTATTATTACTATTATTACTATTACTAAGGGGGTCTTGCAGTTGAATTGGTTGTCTCGTCCCATATAGGTTCAAAGTGATCCACAAGAATGCCGAAGACGGATGTGTGAGAAATTAAGACGCATATATCGCAGCAACGTTAAAACCATCACATAACTCATTCTTCGAGCTGAATGATTACTGGATTACTACATTCTGCTAATTTGTAGGGGTTTGAGAACGGACGCAGAGGAAGAAGACGTTATCATTTTTACACTATACCAGAAAAAGTATAAGTAGTTCACAAATAAACATGCTGAAATCGTATGTGTTGGCTCAAAAAGCGCAGGTAACTCATGCAAGGGCAGGAATGTAAGAACAAGAACACAAGTAGAAGCGATTATGCGGCCATTATGCGATTATGCGGCCATCAGTCAACTCACAACTTATTGTGAATGCGTCCCCTTCTTTCATCTTGGTGAGACGTGCTCATTTGTCCCTACTCGCACATACTATTTCTTATATAAGATTGACTGTGGCTAGGTCTGAGGTTGGTGACCAGCGTGCAGTACGGGAATAGGTTGCAACACACGGATGGTCTAATAGCGATGTGTTTATGAAACTTCACCGTTCAGTGGAAGTGATTAAAAACGCTGAACGTTTTAGTTACTATCACCGAAGTTGGAAGTGTCGGGTCATTATTGCAGATAAAATGGAGACACAGTTTGTTTTCGTTCTCTGGACTGCATCCTGCTGGAAATCTAGGGATAGCTTTGCTACAGGAGAGATCCGGTGGGGGTTTGAAAATAAAAACAAAACATTAAATATATGGTATCTCTGCCCCTCCCGCCCTCCTCCAAATGATGCAGACATTCAGAGCTGTGCTTGTCTATGTTATTGAATGCAACTAGCATTATTGAATGCAACTAGCGTTATTGAATGCAACTAGCGTTATTGAATGCAACTAGCAGTATTGAATGCAACTAGTGGTATTGAATGCAACTAGCGTTATTGAATGCAACTAGCGTTATTGAATGCAACTAGCGTTATTGAATGCAACTAGCGGTATTGAATGCAACTAGCGTTATTGAATGCAACTAGCGTTATTGAATGCAACTAGCGTTATTGAATGCAACTAGCGTTATTGAATGCAACTAGCGTTATTGAATGCAACTAGCGTTATTGAATGCAACTAGCGTTACTGAATGCAACTAGCGTTACTGAATGCAACTAGCGTTACTGAATGCAACTAGCGTTATTGAATGCAACTAGCGTTATTGAATGCAGCTAGCGTTATTGAATGCAACTAGCGTTATTGAATGCAACTAGCGTTACTGAATGCAACTAGCGTTATTGAATGCAACTAGCGTTATTGAATGCAACTAGCGTTATTGAATGCAACTAGCGTTACTGAATGCAACTAGCGTTATTGAATGCAACTAGCGTTATTGAATGCAACTAGCATTATTGAATGCAACTAGCGGTATTGAATGCAACTAGCATTATTGAATGCAACTAGTATTAGTGAATGCTACTGAATGCAACCTTCAGTACTAAAGGTGTTTCTCTTTGGGAAGAGACAATGATCATGGTGTTAAGAAAAACACATGAAGTTTAGTATTTATGAGTCAGGAGATGGTTGAAAGTCCAATCCATGTTCTGGAAAGTCTGTTACAGTCTGTTATTGTTCAAACAGGAATAAAGATAGTCTAAGATGTGGAAATGCTGACAACTGCTTTTGTTAGAACTACTACTACTACCATTACTACAACTACTGCAAGAACTACTAACTAACATTTCTGTTTGCATTGGAAAATACGACCGCAAAGCTCGATCTTAACCTAGCTCCACTGTTATTAATCAGCTTCAGCTCTAACTTTGATACTTGATATCTCATCCCATCCTCTACTATTCTACACTACTGTTAGTGCCACTAAAGCTCATATATATCTATGTTATACAATTGTCTCATGAGAGCCTTCAACTCTTTTAACTTTCTGTATTTTCATGCTATCTATTAATGTTTGCACATCCACCACACCCGCTCTAGATGTTGACCATCTGGTGATCAATCGTATTCAGAAGAATGCACACACACTCAGGAGCAATTAATTGCATGTTCCTCGTTCTATTACAAATTCCCCGTGAATATCTGTCGGATGATCTATCATCGTGTCATAATCTGGCTATTAGTTCTAATGTGACTTCATTATAACCCTTTACCATATACTAAGTGGTTCTCTTTATAGACATAAAGGAGGTATTTAGACTCGTGATTGAGTGGATAAATAGAGGTGGACAAATAGCTGCTGAGTGTTTAGAAAGACATAGTGACATATGATTTAGCAGAAAGATATTCTTGACGTGTGACTAAGTGAATAGAGAAATGGTCATGACTTTTGAGTTAGTGAGGTGTTAATAGAGGGATAGTGACGACGTGTGAAATAAGTGGGTAGAAAGATAATAAGTAAAAGTAAAGTAACCCATAGCATTTATTAATGCCCTAGGGGTGTGAGATGTTAGCGATGTTTCACAGGCTCTGCAAATGAGGGCGGTAGCCATCTCCTCTCCCTCGCAGTCTTTACTTCCCGGATTAATCTGGTACCCAGTTTAGGCTGGGTCGACCTGGGAGCCGTTGCGATCTGAAAACATTTCCGCCTCAACTGGGGAATGAACCCACTCATATGCGAAGCCAGTGCGCTAACCACTGCGCTAACGCGGCTCCCCAAAGATAATGGCTGCTTGTGAAAAAGTGGTTAAAGAGATCATTAAGAATTTGATTGAAGGACTAGTCATATTGTCATGATTTGTGATCGAGTGGTTAAAGAGACTTTGTATGGCTAGAGAGATAGTTACATCTTTAATTGAGTCGTTAGAGAGATGTCACAACTTTGTATGGCTAGAGAGATAGTCACATCTTTAATTGAGTCGTTAGAGAGATGTCACAACTTTGTATGGCTAGAGAGATAGTTACAACTTGTATTGTGTGGTAGAGATATGGTCACAACTTTGTATGGCTAGAGAGATAGTTACAACTTTAATTGAGTCGTTAGAGAGATGTCACAACTTTGTATGGCTAGAGAGATAGTTACATCTTTAATTGAGTCGTTAGAGAGATGTCACAACTTTGTATGGCTAGAGAGATAGTTACATCTTTAATTGAGTCGTTAGAGAGATGTCACAACTTTGTATGGCTAGAGAGATAGTTACATCTTTAATTGAGTCGTTAGAGAGATGTCACAACTTTGTATGGCTAGAGAGATAGTCACATCTTTAATTGAGTCGTTAGAGAGATGTCACAACTTTGTATGGCTAGAGAGATAGTTACAACTTGTATTGTGTGGTAGAGATATGGTCACAACTTTGTATGGCTAGAGAGATAGTTACAACTTTAATTGAGTCGTTAGAGAGATGTCACAACTTTGTATGGCTAGAGAGATAGTTACATCTTTAATTGAGTCGTTAGAGAGATGTCACAACTTTGTATGGCTAGAGAGATAGTTACAACTTGTATTGTGTGGTAGAGATATGGTCACAACTTTGTATGGCTAGAGAGATAGTTACAACTTTAATTGAGTCGTTAGAGAGATGTCACAACTTTGTATGGCTAGAGAGATAGTTACATCTTTAATTGAGTCGTTAGAGAGATGTCACAACTTTGTATGGCTAGAGAGATAGTTACATCTTTAATTGAGTCGTTAGAGAGATGTCACAACTTTGTATGGCTAGAGAGATAGTTACAACTTGTATTGTGTGGTAGAGATATGGTCACAACTTTGACTGAGTGGTTAGAGAGATAAACCTGGCTTTGATTCAGCGGCTAGTGAGATAGTCACGTCTTGAAATTGAATGGTTCTTCGATTATTAATTCCTGTCCAAAGTGTCCTGTTGCATGGGTACAACCGGCTGTTAAGGATAATTACACAGTTCTTATATAAATCTTGTGCACAAAAAGTTCACGATTTGAATGTTATCAGTCAACTGTAAGCCCATTTGCACTTAAGAATGCGCTCTCCTCAGGTTCTTAATCCTACCGTTTCTGACAGGGTGGTGCAGGGCAATGGGAAAACTCGTCAGTCGTTTACAACAAAAGAAGTAGAGTTCTGACTTCACTCTCCTCGAATTTTTCAATATATACTTTGTTACTCTCATACGGAACAGAACGCCGACATCGCAGAGCATGGCATTGCTTAACTTCAAGACACATCAACAGGGACCTCAAAAAAGTGTATTTGTAAAAAACAAAATCACTGCCCAATCGCGAATACCAGACCCCTCAGTGTATTGCCACAGCCCGAATAGGAAGCAAAATAAGTTACCTGCTATGCATGTAGCAAGAGGCGACTAATGACAATTTTGGTTTCCATTTGTCTGTCCCATTCCTTATATGATCAAAGTTACCCAGAAACCATGCTGATGTCGGATATTTCTTGCAGAAATCGCAACCAACGTAAAATCCGTATCACAATGCATACCGTTCCCACATCTACATCCTGCTAAATTGCAGCAGTTTGTAAACGAACTCGTATAAGAATATGCTACATCATAAATACAATTCAAGTGCCCTAACACATGCGCCACACAATATCTTTCATTTGTTTGAGTGCCTGTTGTCCCAAGCTAAATACAACATGATCGCGAACAGATAACCTTCACTCAAAGGTCGACCCATTTCGAATAAAAAAAATCGACGTAATTTGATGAGATATCGCTAACTAGTCAGCATCAAAATTGGACGCAGAAATAGAATGCTATTATATTTGTCTTTGATGCAGTGCCGCTGCTTTTAGCAATCTCTAATTTCAAAATGGACACTCCACCTCTATATTTATACTAATCACCAGGGCTGCCATATTGGCGTTTCTAAAGCTAAATTTGGCTTGTAAACGAGACATGTCATTCCAGTAAGAAAAGTGCTCAATTTTATATGGGTTTTTTCTGGTTTTTCTTTCTAGTACAGTTTGGAATGTCATGAAACTTTTAATCTGGCAACGCTTTTCTCACACCAGAGAATGGTATTAAATTACCGGTATGATTCTCCAAGAATAACTATTAAAATGTGTTTTATAAGGAAGATTTGAAAATGATTTTGACTTGTCATAAAAGAAGCGTTATGGTATTTGCAAGACCAACCCATATTTTTAAGTTATATTGATGATTTTGGACATTTAAACAGCTCGAGTGGACATGATCTAGGGTCCTGTCTTGGGATTGGTGAACACAGTACTGTTCATTGAAGAAATCCGCGTCGACCGGAGAACGAAGAAGAAGAAGAAAAATAGCCCCAATGAAGATCAACGTTATCACTATTTTTCTCTGTGACAGCCAGTGAAGTTGCAGCTTCAGGTTTGCTTTTTTTTTATGCAGATGTTTTTCATTACCTTTTCAATCAATCAATTGTCATGTCGTATGGTGCAGGCGATCATCTTTCTCCACAACTCTCTGTCACTTGTATTGTTAATAAGTTCAGTTGGTGACATATTTTTGTACACCAGTGACAACCCAAGCAAAAATTTCTCTCTTTGCTTTTTTCTGTTTCTGCTTCCCATGATCTTTTCGGTGCCTACTAAATGATAATGTTTTGCTTTTCTCATCACATGCCCCCCAGAAAATTTTGATTGTCAACAATTACTGTAATGTGTCGTTTTACTCCAGCATCTCTGATGACTTCTACATTAGTTTTCTTAGCTGTTCATTGAATTTTCACATTCTACTCAAAAACCACATCTCAGTTGTCTCCAGATTATCTTCAGCACTTTTGTTTACCGTCCATGCTTCGCTTTCATATAGAAGGATTGGCTTAATACAACATGCTTGGACTCTAACTCGCGTATGCATTAATATTACTCCATTGCATAGAATGTTTCTCGTCTTTTGAAATGCTGATTTAGCCTGTGCCATCTTGCTCTTTATCTCATTGGGCATAGGCCACCAGATGTTAGAAAGGTGCCAAGATACTTGATTTTATCCACTTGATTTAAGGTTGCATCATTGACATAATTCATCTTGGCAGAGTGTACTATTTGAAACAACCATTACTTCTGTTTTCTTCTTGTTTAGACTGAGGTCTTTGAAGAGACTGAAGTCATCTGTGCTTTCTCCACTAATGCATTCTACGTAAACCAGCACAGAACAGATTCGAGCGTGTTTTGCAAAACGGTATTATTTTGTTCTACATTTTCCAATTTTGTACAGGAGGAGGGGTAGACGGTTTTCATAATTTTAAAAGGCTCTCTACGTCTTTAGGAGAACCTTTTGTTTGGAAACTCAATATTTTTGCTGAGTAATTTCGTCGTAAAAGGAAAAGGTGTGTGCTGATGTTTCTTTTTATTTTGTCTATTCTCCAAAGTGTGAATTATATTGTTATATTTATGTTTCATGGTATTTGTTGGAAAGAGGATAAACCGTTTACTCTTCCACCCCAAACAATATAGCTCTAGTCACTTTTCAACCGATTAAACCCATCACAAGAACGAAACTGCAAATGCTCTTTACAGCATACACTACATTTATGGAAAAATTACATGTTCGTTAATTTCACAACCATTTGTAGTTAAAGTATGCGGTCTGCCCATTGCCTTTCGTCCTGATGAAGATTTTTAGGCGAAACAACGTCTGTCGTTGTGTCTCTTTATTAATATAATTCGTTTGTAAATTGTATAACACTTATACATATTTCTGTAGGCTTTATTTATGCCCCTTGCTACTCCAGACCTCAAATTGTCAACAATCGGCTTATTTCCCGACAAATTGTTTTTCTCTTTAATAAACCAAACAGAAAACCATAATGAACAACAATTACTAATCTAATCTTTATTAGAAAATACGTATTTCCATTACATTCGCTATTTCGTCAATTCTGGGTTTGTACCGTGCGAAGACTTAACGCTAAAATGACGTATTGTCTCGTTTGTTGTGGTACTCAATCAAAAACCTATAACGACCTTGACGCCAGTGCCAATGCCCATTTAAACGCGGACCGAAAGTTGGTAATGATTCTATTGTAAGCTTTTGAGTGCTCAGGAAGTCGTTTACTGGGGAGAGATCGATGGGCAATGAGACACATTGAATTGGAGGAAAACTGATGAATATGTGGTAATATTTAGCTGTAAGTATGAACTAAGTTGAAAATTGGAGGAAAAGTGGTGAATACGTGTAATATTTATTTGTAAGCATGATCTAAGCATTAAAAATTGGAGGAAAATTGGAACACAAAGGGCGCTGCATTGGTCTCGTGTAAATCCTAGAAATAGAAGATAGTCAAGACCCTACAATGAATCTCGTTTTGTGAGGCACCTTGGACACATATAGTCTCGAAGCTTGGGTGAAATAGCTAACCAATTCTGTGCATCGTGTTCAGGAAATGCAATCCGGGATAAATGAGAAGTGTTTGCACAACATTGTCCTCATTGCCTCTATGTAAACATCCCAATTCTGTGCAAGTTGCCAAGTCTCGTCCAATGTCATACTCAAAAGCTCTTCAATGTCATACTCAAAAGCTCTTCAATGCCATACTCAAAAGCTCTCCAATGTCATACTCAAAAGCTCTTCAATGTCATACTCAAAAGCTCTCCGACATTATGTGTTCATCGTAGTCTTGGGATGCGTCTCCTTCTCTTTCCTGGAGAATATCCACTTACCATTAATCTCTCTAGACCTTGTAAACAGAATCGTGAATTGAGAACGTCTCAGTAGTGTACAATTGATCTGACTCTAGTTGTTTATCAGACACCGTCCTAGATGCGACCACAGCACAATAATGGACTTTTTCAAATTCCGTCTTCGAACTCGCTGTCAATAATACGATTTTTTACTTTCTCCGCCAGCAGTTTGGTGTATAGTGGGGCGCCCCCCTTGCTGAGCATCTGCAGGTATTAGAACGCAAAAGACAAATTATATCTTTAAATTTTACCTCCCGTCCCAAATATAAAACAATGTTGCAACACAGTGTAAGGCAGCGGTAGACCTGAATTGCAACGATGTCATGTCCCAAAGTCCATAAAAGCGAGAGTAGTGAAGCCCATAAAAGCGAGAGTAGTGAAGCCCATAAAAGCGAGAGTAGTGAAGTCCATAAAAGCGAGAGTAGTGAAGCCCATAAAAGCGAGAGTAGTGAAGCCCAAAAAAACGAGAGTAGGGAAGCACATAAAAACGAGAGTAGGGAAGCACATAAAAACGAGAGTAGGGAAGCACATAAAAACGAGAGTACTGAGCAAGTCTCTGAAGACTAAGACTAGATTTTTGAGTACAGTACGAAGGTAGCGCTGCGCTGGAGAGCCGAAACAAGTTCTAGTGGTTAAATTATATATATATATATATATATATATATATATATATATATATATATATATATATATATATATATATATATATATATGTATCTTTTTATAATTAGGTTTCTCATATTACTACTATTCCATGTTCGTATTACCATTTTGTAAGATACTCTCTGGTGTATTGGTTATTAGATTCTTTATTCGCATTACCTTTTTACGGTGGCATGCCATCTAATTAACTGATGCAGTAACTGTTACGTGAGCGACTACATTCAGATAAATAAATTATAGAAATATGAATAAAGGTTAAATGAATATCTTCTTCTTCCTGTCCGCGTGTTTTTAAACTCCTGTAAAATAGCAGGATGTAGTCTGAAATGCGCTGTGCTATATTTTACAGCTTTGCTGCGATATCGGCGCCTTTCGGTTTGACACATGTTACTTCAGCATAGTTTCTGGGTCACTTTGTCCCTAAACTTGATGGGATAGGGGTAACTCCACTTCATAGCCTCCTGGAAGTTAACATACATGGAAGGTAAACAGTATTACTATTCGTTGCTCTCCTTTCGGGCCGCGACAACACACGCGGCGGACATAGAGTTTATAATAGAACAAATCGACTTTTCTCTTCCCCTACATTATTTATCTTTCTAAACAGTTATGTCTCTTTATATGACCAAACAGGCGTATTTTTCTTTTTGTTATTGTGTTTAGTAACCAACACTCTGGAATATTCAATTTGTTTATGATATCTGAGTCTCTGATTTTATTCTTCCATGTTATTCGAAGTATCTTCCTGTAGCATTTCAGCTCGAAGACGTTGATCCTCTTTGCCGCTGTTTTACTTAGAGTCCATGTTTCACAACCGTATGTTGCAACCGTATCTGAAAGGTTTACAGTATTTATATTATTACCGTACAATATTTCATTGAGCTATTAGACAGCACGTAACGTAGAATTAAAACCCCACAACCGCAGATTACAATTACATACAGTATGTTATGTATATATGAACTGGCATATTCATATGTCAACAGTATCAATTTTTCAGTGAATACCACACATTTATATATGATGAGGATCTTTCTAGCGTAGTAGTCGTGTGTTCAAGATGTTATGAGTTCGAATCCGGTCTGTGTCGTCTTGTTTACAATGTGATTTTTTCAGGAGATCCGTGTGGATTATCATTGAAGCTACGGAGTTACGTGCTGTGAGCGATACTCTCGGCAGGCGGCGTGAGAGTGACGGAGTATATATGGGAAACCGATTACAATGAAATCAATCCTCTACGACTTTTAAACTCTTTGAATATATATATATGAACTTACGTATTCAGATGTTGACAGCATCAATGTTTCAATGAATCCCAAACAGATTTGCACAGTAGACCCCGTGCTGATTTTTTTGTTTTCCATTTGTTTGTTCATTATTCATGCTTCTGAGATCAATGCGCCCCATCCAATTTTTATTATTGCCACCCAATATTGAATTTACCTAGACATATTAACTTCCAATGTCTTTTGTGAGAGCTGACACACTGATGCTCAATTTGATAGATTTTTGTTTTTGTTATGTGAGTGTGTGTGTATAGTGGACCATTGTTTTCTTTTTTTTTTAAAAAAGGACCTGTATTATTTTTATTCATATATTTATTGAAAGGAGTTCTTCTCGTGCACCCCCAATTTTTATTCTCATTGACATGGACCACTTGCAAGTCGAATTTGACCCCTAGGGGTGCATATAGACCACTTTCGGAACTTATGGTTGAGACCAGTATTTCCCAACATGGGGCCCACGTCCCAGAGGGGAGCAATTTGATTGTTCAGAGGGGAAATTCTAACAAATTGTAATTAGGCTTCATTTAGGGAATAATTCAATTTTTGAATATAAAAAAAGTATGTATATGTTACATAGGGAGACATCAGAATTTTAGAAAGACTTAGGTGGGGGTTTGGTTAAAAAAAAATTTGGGAAACACTGATTTAGACTATGCTTACTGTCTAATGTTTAGTTGCGTGTAGCTCTTAAGAGTAAATGTATTTGTGTTTTTTTAGAGGATAGGTTCTCAACCTTGCCCACCTTGCAAGACATACATGTTTTATGTAAATAGCAACTAATGATACATTACTTCTTATGCCGGCCGTTAAATCATTGAAAAAGTAGTGGCCAATATGTACTTCATCTTGAACACAGTTATTGCTATACCAATTTTGATGAAACATAGCTCATATGTAAAGATTGTAAAGTTTATGTTCGAATAACATTATGCAGAGTTTCATATAAAGGTTTAAATATGAAACTTTTGAAGACATATTAAGAGATTGTATTACATTAGTAAGACACTTATTGTAATCATTAAAACACCATCAAATATATTACACAATATATCGCACAATCACTAAAATAATTAATTTTTTGAAAATAATGTATTAATTTTTTTGTATAAGGAGTCACAAACCTCTCGACCCCCTGATCTCTAGACACCCCTGATCATCGACCCCAATTGCTTCTGTACCGACTATCATCTACCTTTACGGCTTCAGTGCCCACTTGCGGGGGGGGGGGGCGGTACCGCCCACTTTGAAAAAAATATGTTTTAAATGTTAATATTTTCTTCATGTCATTGAAAGCACTTCTAGTTTTTCCTATTCTTCTATTACCCTTTGTTTCACATCTACCATTATTTGTGATTATTTGGCATAGATATTAGTACATACACATACAAATATGTTTTAAACAGTTTGTTTTGATGTTTTAATATTATTGGTAAAATTTGCATGAACCTTTTTAAACTAAGTTTACTTTTTTAATTTGTCTTAATTGCGATAGAAATACACTCCAATTTTTGTTATTGACACTGTTTTTGATTTTTTGGCCTTTTCTTTTATCTTTCGATTTTTTTCCCTCGAAAAATTGAACGTAGAAACTGAATGTGTATGCTACACTTGGTCGTGGCGAGACCACGAAGTTACGCATGGAATTGATTTTCTCAATAAATGGTGTCGACAAGTGTGTCAGCTAGTAATGTTTTCCCCCCTACATTTTTATTTCCCTTATCCATTTCAAAACTGTTGGAGAATACTATTTTTAAAAGGCTGTTTTCTCCTGCTAACAATTAACTTGTTCATTTCATGGAGAAGTGTTTTGCACTGTTTTATTGATTGTTTCCCCTGCTTTTGTCACATGTCCACGAACGGTTTTTTTCTCCCTCGGTAAGTATTACTGTTATTTGCATATGGCAGATTGCTATAGAAACTAAGCCACTTGGTTCACATTTTTTTTTTTACACAAACGTTGCTAAACATCGTGTTCTTAAAGGGGCAGAAGTGTTAGTACAGCGTACAATGCAGTTTGAAAGTGGCAGGTACGAGTTGTATGCTGTATTTGGTGGAAAGTCGAACAGTAGGCAACAGTTTCTTGATCTCCCCAGCATTAGAGTGCGACATCAAGTAGCACAAGTTAAGTCGTACCTTAAAGTGACAGAATACAACCACCACCCATTACACCATCGTCTAGATGAGTCAAAGGGAAAACGTATTAAGCGTGGCAGATCATGGATAGCAGAGGCTGAAGACACACTGCGAATAGTATGTGAATTGGAAGAAATAGGAAAGGGCAGTGAATGGGTGGAGGTAGACACTGAGAAGAAATCACTGACTAAAGTAATAATACAACTAGATAAAGCGTGTCGAAAATGGACGGCAGTCGGGGCTCAGGATACAGTGCACGAACTCGCCCAACTACACTCGAAACCACAAGACATAATTATATACACAGATGGATCTGTTAGCAGAAACACACATAAAAGCGGTTGGGGTTTTGTTGCCTACAGAAATGGCGTGAAGTTGGTTGAGAAATCCTCAGCATATTCTACTGTCACATCGAGCATGAGGATCGAGATAGAGGGAGTTACAGCAGCTCTTAATTGGTTGATAACTGATACATCCACACACGCTGTAATTCTCACAGACTATCAAAGCATGTTGCGCAAGAGAGAAAAGTTCATGCTAAGAAAAGAATGGTGGGACTTATTGAACAACTCAGTTCTCCAAAGCATTACATGGATATTCTGCCCTGGTCATGCTGGGGTCAGAGGAAACGAGAGAGCCGACTTACTGGCAGGTAATGCGGCGATAGACGGCACATTGATGAGAAGAGATAAAGCAGATTTAATAAAGGCAGTAATAAATTCATTTGGAGATGCAGATGATGTCAATGAGGTTGAGAACGTACACATACAGAGAATGTTAGAAATAGGAGTATTCAGAGGTGAGGGGAGGAAAAGAAAAATTTTTTGGAAAGTCCAGAAGATCACACAATCAACACCTGACCGGAACTATGAGTCTACATACACTGGGATGGCTGCTGGAGTGGAGGGCGGAGCACTTATGGGAATGTCCCGCGTGCTGTGAAGCCAGTTTCTAATCAAGAATCAAGAAACAGTAGGCAAATTAACAGACATTTACGACAAATGTAATTTTAATTACTAATGATGAATGCAAATTTGATGATTAATGGCAGATGAAAACTTCATGGTTAATGGCAGATGTAAATTTGATGGTTAATGGCAGATATAAACTTCATGGTTAATGGCAGATGTAAATTTGATGATTAATGGCACATGTAACCCTGGTGGTTAATGACAAATGTAAACGTGATAGTTATGGGTATATTTAAATTTGATGATTAATAACAGATGTAAACTTCATGGTTAATGGCAAAGGTAAACGTGATGGTTAATGAGGTAACATTAATAGCTAATAGAAAGGTAATTTTGATCGCTGAATTCAAACATAAACTTGTTGACCACATCATCCGACAGTGTCGATAGTAACATTAAAAAAACACACCTATCATTGTTTACGTGATATTCCTCAATCGCAACAGATCGGCAATAGAAGACATGTTCTCTGAATTAATTAGGCTTTCATTTGTTCCTGTTATTTCATTATTCCCGTGTTTCCGTTTGGTCAATATTTATATACTTGGAATCGCATGGAAAAAAATAGCCAAGGTTACTCGAAGTATATAATTAGTAATCAATAAAAAGTGTGACAATAATTAAACAAAAAGGACATAATGAATAATGGACTGAATGAAGGACTGTTTACTTTTTGCAGTTAGGTCTTATAGTACTGTCTATGGTCACGCCTCAATATTGTGAAACTGTTCACCTTACTTTTACAAGTATTTTTCCACTTTTAGAACATGAATTGAAGTGAACACTGTTCACGTGTTACCACGTAACACATAGCAAAGAATATCAACATTTTGACATGACATTCATGTTGTAAGAAGTGACTAAGGAGGTATTGTGTGTTGACTGTCTTAACGCTACGTAAAGGTGATCCACACCCGCCACAGAGATTCTGAAGTTGATTTGTAATGTCGATACGCCCTTGTCTTGGCGAAATCCGGAGTAAATAATAGCATGACTGTGTGTGGTCTGCCAAGCATGTCACGGGATTCGAGAATACATGTATCGGGTGAATATTACTGTACTAACGGATAGGTTACATGGAGTAAACTTTATTCTATAGTCGAAGCGTCAAGCATTGCACAATACATTTCTGTGCAAAGTTCTGTGAGCTATATATATGTTTAACGAACAGAGATTTGCACACGAACGCAGAATAAGTAATGTCTGTATGTGCAGCTAGTGTGACAAACTGGGGTCTGAACCTCTACTTCAGGGTACAAAGATAGTGTGACAAACTGGGGTCTGAAACTCTACTTCAGGGTACAAAGATAGTGTTACAAACGGGGATCTGGACCTCTATTTCAGGGTACAAAGATAGTGTGACAAACGGGGATCTGGACCTCTACTTCAGGGTACAAAGATAGTGTTACAAACGGGGATCTGGACCTCTACTTCAGGGTACAAAGATAGTGTGACAAACGGGGATCTGGACCTCTATTTCATGTTGCAAAGAATACTGGCACACGGGGATCTGGACCTCTACTTCAGGGTACAAAGATAGTGTGACAAACGGGGGTCTGGACCTCTATTTCATGTTGCAAAGATAGTGTGACAAACGGAGGCCTCGACTTCTAATTCAGGATGCAATGAATATGACGCTTCTTCTTCATTATCTTCCCAGATATGCCGTGGTTGAAGGTGACTAATGTGTGGGATGGACAAACAACCTGCCACCTGTGATAAAATCATTGTCACTGTTTGTTATGTCGCAATTTCTTACTTTTGTCTTTTGTCAAATGGTCCCCATAGGTGTTGAAGATATGCAGGACAGTGAGCATTGCGGCTTTGTCCTTTTGTGGTAGACTCCTAGCTGGCAGACTTTTGTGGCAGACTCCTAGCTGGCAGACTCCTAGCTGGCAGACTTTTGTGGCAGACTCCTAGCTGGCAGACTTTTGTGGCAGATTCCTAGCTGGCAGACTTTTGTGGCAGATTCCTAGCTGGCAGACTTTTGTGGTAGACTCCTAGCTTGCAGACTTTTGTTGCAGACTCCTAGCTGGCAGACGTTTGTGGCAGATTCCTAGCTGGCAGACTTTTGTGGCAGATTCCTAGCTGGCAGACTTTTGTGGCAGATTCCTAGCTGGCAGACTTTTGTGGCAGACTCCTAGCTGGCAGACTTTTGTGGCAGACTCCTAGCTGGCATGGAATGCAAGGTTTTGAAATCACTGCAGATTGCTAAAAAAGATCTGATGGATTGACTAGACTGATGAACTAGTTGGTCCAGACATGTGCTGCACTCCTAGCAGGACTTGATAATCCTGGCAGGACTTGATAATCCTAGCAGGACTTGATAATCCTGGCAGGACTTGATAATCCTGGCAGGACTTGATAATCCTAGCAGGACTTGATAATCCTGGCAGGACTTGATAATCCTGGCAGGACTTGATAATCCTGGCAGGACTTAATAATCCTAGCAGGACTTAATAATCATGACAGGATTTTATAATCCTTGGATGCTGCTACAATGGAACGCCTCCTTTCGGGAACTAAACGTGCATCGACCACACCCCCACCCTCTAAACACAACAATGTCTATTAGATATCACCCCCTGTGTGTTTGAGTGTCAAGAAAATGTGAGCAGAATGAAACAATAATCACATATCGGGTTAAACATTAGAAAAAAGTGCAATTAATACAATTTATTTTAAATACCAAAGACCGACGGTGAAAATATATGAATCTAAACAACATAAATACACACAAAAATAACGAACAGCATAAATACTGGAAAAACAACAAAAACTGTAGAAGAATAGTAAAAATAGAGATTTAAATTCAAACCAAAGTCTCATTTCAAAACAACGTAACAAATTAAATCTACATTGAACAGATTACCGATAGGGGTGAAAAAAATCGTGCATCAATAAAGTGAATGAGCAAGCAAGAAATTGCTTGAAAGATCTGGGAAGAGATTTGACGAAGGTTGACAAGGACAAACGACAAATTTGGGTTAAAGCAAGTGTATCTGTTCGCACTAAGAAATATATCTTGTTTTTCCATCTTTGAATATCTTCGTCCATCTTCATTACAATGTTGAAATAATTGTTACTGATTTGTTTTATACACACATACAAAAAATAAGAAATAATACATTTTAAAATTTGGAATTTTTGGGAACGTTCTCCCTAGAATATAAAAGTTAAAGAGAGATATTACTGGGAATGAATAACATCACCACGTGACGGGATGAAAAGCATTGGGAAACTGAGCGATGGGGGGATGGGGGAAGTGGTCAGGGGGTGGGAAAGATTAAGGGGAAGAAGAGAGAAATAGAAAAATTATCTCGCAACTAGAAGAAAAGCATTGCAAGAAAATCCAATTTAGATTATGAAAAGAAGTATAAAAATATATTCCCGATATTGAGTGGGTCCGATGATATTCTTAGTCAGAAGTGCTGTTGTTGTTGTTTTCTGTGTGTGTTTTTTTAATTGAACCAATGGACAACAGTGGTGATATACAGGCTGAATTTTTTGGTATCCGGTTACCATGGTGAAGTGTGTATGTATGTTCCTGGCGAAACTTGGAAAATATTGATGAAGTTTTGATAAACACTGGTAACATTCTATCAAAACGTCTTTATAAAGAGCACACGATGGAAATATAACCATCATAATTTGTATCATGAGATAGTGATAGTCTTTATATTTGTAACATGAGATGATGCTATAGACAGTAGATTTGTAACATGAGATGGTACTAATATAAGCATTAGATTTGTAACATGAGATGGTACTAATATAAGCATTAGATTTGTAACATGAGATGGTAATAATATAAGCAGTAGATTTGTAACATGAGATGGTAATAATATAAGCATTAGATTTGTAACATGAGATGGTACTAATATAAGCATTAGATTTGTAACATGAGATGGTAATAATATAAGCAGTAGATTTGTAACATGAGATGGTACTAATATAAGCAGTAGATTTGTAACATGAGATGGTAATAATATAAGCAGTAGATTTGTAACATGAGATGGTACTAATATAAGCATTAGATTTGTAACATGAGATGGTACTAATATAAGCAGTAGATTTGTAACATGAGATGGTAATAATATAAGCAGTAGATTTGTAACATGAGATGGTAATAATATAAGCAGTAGATTTGTAACATGAGATGGTACTAATATAAGCAGTAGATTTGTAACATGAGATGGTAATAATATAAGCAGTAGATTTGTAACATGAGATGGTACTAATATAAGCAGTAGATTTGTAACATGAGATGGTACTAATATAAGCATTAGATTTGTAACATGAGATGGTACTAATATAAGCAGTAGATTTGTAACATGAGATGGTACTAATATAAGCAGTAGATTTGTAACATGAGATGGTACTAATATAAGCATTAGATTTGTAACATGAGATGGTACTAATATAAGCAGTAGATTTGTAACATGAGATGGTAATAATATAAGCAGTAGATTTGTAACATGAGATGGTACTAATATAAGCAGTAGATTTGTAACATGAGATGGTACTAATATAAGCAGTAGATTTGTAACATGAGATGGTACTAATATAAGCATTAGATTTGTAACATGAGATGGTAATACAAGCATTAGATTTGTAACATGAGATGGTAATACAAGCATTAGATTTGTAACATGAGATGGTAATACAAGCATTAGATTTGTAACATGAGATGGTACTAATATAAGCAGTAGATTTGTAACATGAGATGGTACTAATATAAGCAGTAGATTTGTAACATGAGATGGTACTAATATAAGCATTAGATTTGTAACATGAGATGGTAATACAAGCATTAGATTTGTAACATGAGATGGTAATACAAGCATTAGATTTGTAACATGAGATGGTAATAAGCTATTAGTTTAGTAACTTGAGATGGTAATAAGCTATTAGTTTAGTAACTTGAGATGGTAATGACTGTTAATGTACATTCCAATTTTCTCACTTTATGTTAGTTTCAGACAGGATTCCTAAACCCTAATTTATCTTCTTTTTCTTCTGCATTCATAACCAAACTACTGCAGATAGGTGGTAGGTAACAGTGCTACAATAATATTCTACTCCCCTTCCTGCTCGGTACTACACGGGAGTAAAGCTGACTTAACTGTAGAGTCATGAACCGATATCACATCACTCCGATATCACAAGATGACTATCATATTATGAACAGACAAGAACATGTTATAATTCTACGTCTCAGAACAGGACACAACCGACTCCGCAATCACATGTATACAAAGTTCAAGATTGGCAACACGGCCATGTGTACATGTGGACAGGCAGCACAGAGTGCCAAACATATACTTCAAGAGTGTTCTGAGCATGAAACGCTGAGGCAGACATATTGGCCAGAGGAAACAACACTGGAATCAAAGCTCTATGGGACACTGTATGAACTACAAAAGACAGTGAGTTTTATTAAGGAGACAATTACAGATATAGACATGTTTCAAGTGAACGAAAGAAGAAGAAGAACATCATTCCGACGATATCACATCATTCCGATGATATCACATCACTCCGACGATATCACATCACTCCTACTTCACATCACTCCGATATCACATCACTCCGAGCAGACGCATAGACGTTCATCCCCCCCTCCTCCCCAAATAATAATTTCGAAGGGTATGCATGTTAATTGTTTCTGTAGCTCGTTGGTCGAATAAGAACTTCATGTTATCCTACTGGCGCCCAGTTGTGCTAGTTCCAAAATTCTCGGAATCAGCCAGGATGTCTCTTCAATCCTTGTGTCAGCATTCAGCAGGTGCTCCTAAAATATTTCAGTTTCCTTATCAATTGCCAGCTCCCGATCTATTGACTCAGTGGACGATGTTCAAGAACTACTAATTCAGGGGTTCGCATCCTGTTCAGACGACGCGTACCGCCCACATGTTATTGTTTGTTTGAGAACCCCCAGGAACTGCGAGTGATTAGCTCTTACCTCCTATGTGCAGTGGGGTAGTTTTTCTGAGCTTTCTGTCATACCTAACAGACTGCAGCTTTCGGTTTAGTGCAATGCCTATTGAAGGAGCCTTCTACTCAGAGGATGTCTATAATTGTATGATGACAAGTTACAAAGCTTCTAAAAGAATGCCTCAATATAATAGCATGTCATCTACTAAGATTTTCTGTTGCATAGGTAGTTTGTTTAGTGTGCCATCAGTGAGACCAACAGACACAACAGCATGCACACCACCCACATGTGATACCGAGTGTACGACCACCGCCCACATGTAATACCGAGTGTACGAGCACCGCCCACATGCAGTACCGAGTGTACGAGCACCATCCACATGTAATACCGAGTGTACGAGCACCGCCCACATGCAGTACCGAGTGTACGAGCACCGTACACATGCAGTACCGAGTGTACGAGCACCATCCACATGTAATACCGAGTATATGAGCACCGTCCACATGCAGTACCGAGTGTACGAGCACCATCCACATGTAATACCGAGTGTATGAGCACCGTCCACATGCAGTACCGAGTGTACGAGCACCATCCACATGTAATACCGAGTATATGAGCACCGTCCACATGCAGTACCGAGTGTACGAGCACCATCCACATGTAATACCGAGTGTATGAGCACCGTCCACATGCAGTACCGAGTGTACGAGCACCATCCACATGTAATACCGAGTATATGAGCACCGCCCATATGCAGTAAGGAGTGTACGAGCACCATCCACATGTAATACCGAGTATATGAGCACCGCCCATATGCAGTACGGA
This sequence comes from Meghimatium bilineatum, assembly GCA_034231615.1. Classification (NCBI taxonomy): domain Eukaryota; kingdom Metazoa; phylum Mollusca; class Gastropoda; order Stylommatophora; family Philomycidae; genus Meghimatium; species Meghimatium bilineatum. The sequence goes on from CM067304.1 coordinate 58,673,827, forward strand.
GTGTACGAGCACCATCCACATGTAATACCGAGTATATGAGCACCGCCCATATGCAGTACGGAGTGTACGAGCACCATCCACATGTAATACCGAGTATATGAGCACCGCCCATATGCAGTACGGAGTGTACGAGCACCGTCCACATGCAGTACCGAGTGTACAAGCACAGCCCACATGTAATACTGAGTGTGCGAGCACCGCCCACATGTAATACTGAGTGTACCAGCACCAAAACATATCCAAGGATGAAAGGACCACATAACCATCTTCATCGCACAGCACACACAGCATCCCCCTGTTCTATTTTCTCATAATTGTGAATAGAATCATTATTTGTTTCAGCTTGTGTAACAAATTTTGAATTTTCAATGAAACTCATGATCGTTAGTGCTCACGGGCAGTGACGTGAGCACTACATGTCATTGCGAGAGCAACAAGGTGCTCACGAGCATCAGATAGAGAATGCCAGTATTAAGTAATTCCTCTAATGTAAGAACTTACAGCAGAAATATTATCTCTAATCTTCTGTTTAACCTTCTATTAGCATAAAATGAATTCTATAACAACAACACAAGCAGATAACAGCAAGTCTGAAGATAGAGGGCGTTGGTCAACAATCTAACGAATCGTAACATGACTTTTATTACTAGAAATTTAACCAAAAGTTGGGTACAGCCCCTCCCGTAACAATTTCTCACAATCATATTTCTCATTCAACTGATTTTTCTATACACGAAAATGAGCAATTTACCAATTTTTCGATTTTGTTTTTATATAGGCCAAGCGTTTTATCTTTTCACTGTCAATTTCTGTGACCCATCTACAGTGATGGAGCTCCTAGCAAACCCTGCCACATAGAAATCTACCAAAAAAGGACGAAAGCAGAATGCCCACTAGCCTCCATCTCTTTCTAATCAATGGAGACACATTTGACAGAAGACAAATGTGAGAATTCCAATCAACACACTGTGCATTAAAATAAAAAATATATTACATATTCTGTTATTGTTAAAGAAATAAATTTTAACTAATTTTACAAAATTTCTCATTTTTGTCTTCGTGTTCTGTTTTTAATGTTTATATTGTTCACTGTATTTACTATTAAGATTTGAAAATTTCAAAATGAGATGTTGGGCTACTCTACGTACTCGATAAGAGTGGACAAAACATGGTCCTTGGGCCAAATTAAGCTGCCAAACCATATTTGTAATAGTCCACAAGGCTGATATTAAAATAATAGTGGTGTATTTTTTGAGCTACAATGGATACACACAAAACTTGTATGGCGTCAAATACCACATGAATAAAAAAAACATTCTAGCCTGTCAACTCAAAAAGTTGCCACCACCAATACGATAGTGGCGAATGTATACATTATCTGTTATAGGGGAGTGTGGCAGAAAAATCACGTTTTGAGAATCACTGCATTAAATAAAGCAGTCTTCTGGAATTGTAGCGAATCCTCTAGAAAACTATAACAACCGAAATAGTTGTCAGAAGAGACAACACTAGTGCAGAAAGTCTAACTACTTTGTCCGTAACAAGGGATATAGTGCGTAACCGTACTCCCGTGAGGATTAACAGTTCGCAGACTAGACAACCCCTCACCATAGCTACGCTCTTACTATATAAGCAACACAAAAATAAACTCGTTTTATTTCAAAGATAATGTACAATGTATTTTATGTTTATGTAAAAAAAAATATGTTAGCATATTCTGGACGTAGCCATTAATCCAGATATTTTTTTTAGTTTAGTGATGTTCTAGGGAAAATATATACGTTATGTAGTTTCCATTGCTTTCTGAACGGCCCGGATGCACAAATGCCTGCGGTGGGATTCAAACTTGGCACGTTCGTCGTCGTAGACACGCTATGCACCTCGCCACCAAGGAGCCGCACGTCACACACACACATGCACACACACACACACACATACATACGTACATACATACATACATGTATACATATGCATACATATGTGTATATATATATATATATATATATATATATATATATATATATATATATATATATATATATATATATATATATATATATATATATATATATATACACATTCCTATGAGCTTGCATATTCCCAGTGGCAATATATGGCTGTGAATATGGCTGAGAAGATCATAATGGAGGGGATGATAACAGGGAGACGAATAAAAGGCAAACCAAGAAGAAGATGGATGCAAGACATCAAATACCACCTACACATGACAGTAACAGAAGCAGGAATAATGGCTCAAGATGGACAGAAATTTCGAAAAACATTGGTGACTGCTACATCCTGTTCATATTCCTTCCAAAACGTTGTCTTCATTGTTGATACTCCGGGAGTCTCTCTGTCCCGGGAAAGCATGCCTGCATTGGCCAGAGACATACTCATATATTCTTCGATGTTGCTGGTTCATCGTCTTCTTGGTCTTCCTCTTCTTATCTTTCCTGGTACTCTGCCCTCCATAATCAGCCTTTCGATGCAATCATGTTGTTTCAAGTGTACAAAATACGGTAGCTTCCTTTAGTTTTAAACTTCATTTAGTTTCAGCAATTTCAAAATTTCAATGTTCTCCCTTTTCTCTGTCCATGATGTTCGTAAGATCTCTCTGTAGCAAATCATTTTAAAATAATTTATTCTTCTGGTTAATGTCTCCATTACATTTATACTCGCTCAAATAAATAAAACCATTTCTGGCAACACTGATGATCGTATACCTCTCTGTACCAGGGTAGCCTACTTAACGTGAGCCCCATGACACTCCGTTGATCAGGGGAGCCACATAGATACACTCTGAAATTGGGGGTCATATACACGCCCAGGGGGGAGCACATCAAGATATATTATTTTAATGATAAGCAACAGGATTAATAAATAAAAACGTAAAAAATCTTAATGACTTGCAAAGAAGTCAAAGACCTTGGGCCACAAGAGGATATGTATCGCAAAAGCGGGTCAAATAGTTTGAGAATCACTGTTCTAGACCTCTGAGTCGTGTACAAGAAAATCAAAATGACTCAGAGAGAATCACAGGGTTAAGGAATTTTTTTCTCACCTTTTTAACAATTTTAAGTAATAGATTTCCATATGAAAGAAATTTAGACCCGGGCGATTTTATTTCACAGTTTCAAGATCGATACTTTAAAAAAATGAGCTCATCTGAGTGCTTGTCTCCGATGGGTATCAAGGCCAATAAATTTAGTGAATACGATTATTAGGTAGAATGGAAGCTTAAAATGGCTAAACGTATTCCGTTGAAGCTCTGTAAAAGTAAGTGTATTTTCTTAAGAGATTACATAACTCGAAATTATCTTATACTTAGACAGGGTCAAGTAACATTTGTCTAACTCAAATCAGTCAATAACTAATAGTGTCTACTTATCGTAGTTGGAAGTGTGTTTGAGGAAACTGAACAGTCCCTGCGAAAAATTCAAAGTGGGATAATGAAATAACAGTCGACTCGGAAATAGAAAGGCTAGTGGATATGTCCATGGACATCTAGAATCAAACAAGGTACTAATTGCGAGAAAAGGCTAGTGGATATGTCCATGGACATCTAGAATCAAACAAGGTACTAAATGCGAGATTTTCCACGTCACAGTAGCAGGCGGTTGTAAACAAACATTGCTGGAATTTCCTTTGCAATACTGTTAGATTTTTAAATACATTTGTTAGCGTTAGTGATAAACATATGTAGGCTATCACTTCATGACCATCGACAAATATATAAGACCTGCTGGCTCATAGGGAAATATCCTTCTAAAGTCATGCATTTTACTATTCCCGTGATTTTAATAGGTTGTCGACAGCAAAAACATACATCAGTGACCAATGAAAATCATTGGAATAGTCAAAATATCCTTTAAAAGCATGTGTATTTTCAGCCGGATATATCTGACTTCAGCAGGACTTCTGTGTCACTTTGACCCTATATGGGATGGGGCAGCTAATTCCATCGCATAACTTTTTTAGACGTCTCTTACGGTCTACATGGTAGATAAAAAGTGTTGTTATTATTTGCTTCATTTCAGGCCACGGCAACGCACGGGTGCCACCATATTCGTAAACACTTGATTCTAAAAATGTTACCCACTTCCCAGCAGATAGAATAAGATCATTATTGACTTAATAATTAATCAATATAGCTGATCAATATAACGGATCAATATAACAATTTTCTTAACAAGGTAATAGCAGGGGACAAAACTTGGTGTTTGTACGATCTGCAGACATGACGTCAGCATCCTGTATTAAAACCACTACAACTAAATCCCGCTATAACAACTAAACTTGGTGCAGACTGATGAAATATGTATGTAATAACAGATATTCGCTATATACATTATACATTATAAATAATAAAGAATAAATACAATTGGGGATTGTGAAAAGTGGTTAAATATGGAAATTTGTTATAAAAGAATGCGCTATATACGGATTACATTGTATCGTCCTTCATCACAATGAAAGTTTGTATGGATTTCAGTGAAACAAAAACCTTGAGTAAGTTATGTTTTTCTTGGTTTCATGGAGATCTCATCAGTGTAGTGTCCGGAGTGAACACTTTTAACAATGGTGTACATTGAACAATAAATATCGGCCGAGGACGAATGTTTCGGACCACTGGCGTAAATAAAACGGCGACACAAAGCATCTCCATTCTCTTGACTACATCCTTCTGGAAATCTAATAGGACCATTGTCCAGTTACAAGAGTTTCAACGGGAGTTTGAGAATGAACGCTGAAGAAGAAGAAGGACAATAGATAAATGTTAATCAGCATCGATACTGTGAATTTTGGATCTTTGTCTCCGACGTCTTCTCTCATTTCATCATCATCATCAACTACCGTATCGACTGGCGTTGGCGATCATGAATTTTCACAGCACTCTATTTCCAGTATCAAAACCGTTGTTGACTCTTTGCCATGTCACGATGTCAGACAATCTAATATTTTTCACGTTTTCGCCCTCGATTTCTCTTGCCTTCTATTTTAACTGTTGCTGCTATGTTCTCCAAACCTTCCTGTCTCATAACGTGTCCAAAATATAAATATTGTCTCTCTGATGTTATTAAGTCTCGCATTTAACTCTTTCAGCACCTGCTCATTTGTTTTTCTACCTGCCAATGGTACTCTCAGCATTATTCTACAGAACCACATCCTTGTTACCTCCAATTTTCCACTATCCTGTTTATTTATTTTCCGAGACTCGCACCATATCTTCGAATCGGTGTTATGTGGCTCTGATTTAGAACTCTCGTCATTGCCTCTAAAGACAGCGACATATTCCACAGTATGTTCTTTGTATTTAGGAATGCTACCTTTGCTCGTCCTATTCCGTGTCTTATCTCTGATGAACTTCTTCCATCTGATGTCATTGTTGTTGCTAAACATGTCGATTGCTAGATATGTTTCATTCATTCATTCATTCATTCATTTTCCATTGACGCTGAAGTTAGCACATAGGGTAGATACATATCACTCTACAATTCTGTCTGTTCAAAGCTATCCTGTGCAGTTCTGGAATAGTATGAATATTTTTTATTTTTTTTACTTTCTCTAGTGTTATTAGAAAATGCCGTTGGTCCTACATCTGGCATGTCCTACGCTCAGACATCATCAGAATATACCATCAATATCTTTAATGGATACATACAGGCAAAAGAGCCAGGGGTAGACCAAAATAAACACTCAGAAGAACAATACTTATAGTTAGAGATATGTTTGAGTCATTCATATTCATGCCATTAACATAAGGTTGTAGCACACCAGAGGTTGCCTTTGATGCTAGCAGACACGATTCTCTGTCACAAATGATAATACAGAAAACAGTCGAGGATTGAAGACATGAATCGACGTAAATCCTGGACATACAATATCAAATAGGTGGGTCTAATGTACACTAATCAGCAACGTTAAAGATGAAGATCATTGGAGGACTTTTTCTATACATCCACTGCAGTACTCCTTACAACCTAACGGGTTATGGGTTTTGATAATTCTTTACACGTCAAAACAAGAAGTAATTTTTTTTAAAGTACATGTCCTTAATCAAGGTTTACATCCCATAGTTGTAGCCTTCGATAACAGTTACCATGTTGTTCCGACAGGCCGACGTTGTGCTTGAACTAGTTACGAACACGGCGTGGGTGGACGGAATAACAAAGAAACATGTCGCAAATCTAGAGTTGTGCCCTGATGTCGACGTCTGTTTCATGGCATTAAGACTCGAAATACCATCGAGTTGGATGGCTGCTGTAACAGAGGGCGGAGCACTTATGGGAATGTCCCACGTGCTGTGAGGCCAGTTTCTAATCAAGAATCAAGGTTTACAGCAATGAAGTCTAAACAAACAATGCACAGCAGATATTGAGCATTCGGTCCTTCCTACTGATACAAGATACATTTACTTTTATCTTCAGGCGAGTTGAAGCTGAGTCAAACACAATTACATGGCAAACAATATTCAGAAAGGTCCCTGGACATAATTATTAGCGTCCGTAAAAATACATATAACAACAGACCAAATATATAAGCAGAGAAGTACTAAAGTAACATTCAAGTTACAATAGAAACAAAAGGTTAGTATCACTACACCTGATTATGTTGTAACATAAACATAATAAAATGTATCACTCGGAAGAGAACATGAATCAAACAGACGAGAAATGAAGAATTCGTGGTTAAAAATGTGTATTTACCTTTCTTAGATCCGATGTTTAAAATAAGATAATTCTGTTTGTATGGACCAATGTTCCGTATGAGATCCGACGTATGTATCCAGATATGTTTGTTTGTATGGACCAATGTTCCGTATGAGATCCGACGTATGTATCCAGATATGTTTGTTTGTATAGACCAATGTTCCTTATGTTCAACTTCACATTAAAATAATACAACATAAATGTATAGAAATGTACAAACAAAACTTGTTATATTGTATACTTCGATATTTGAGTTCTAGAATATCTAGCAAAAACCGTCTCTCAACTATCGTCGATAACGCAAGATAAGGATACAAGCTGTCTCTACTTTGCTTCATTGACTTGGCTTTAAGATACGCGAGTGGAATTTTGCGAAGCCAAGAAATTGCAAACTGAGTTCTCAGGCAATATCCAATTTAGTTTGGTCTGTGAGCAGCTCGGTGTTTATTCAATGAACAGCTATCAACAACGGGATTTTGAATGAAACCCACCTGCCTCCTTCTTTGCACTGTTACTGACTAACAGTGTTTCTTATTTGTTGATTTTGTTAAGACATCCAACCAGTCGTTTATTTAATAACACATTTCTATAGTATATTACTTGTTTAATAACAAATTTATATATTATATTATTTATTTAAAAACAAATTTCTATATTATATAATTTTTTAATAACAAATTTATATATTAAAATATATGTTATATAATTTGTTTAATAACAAATGTCTATATATTATATTATATGTTTTAATAACACATACTTATATATTATATTATTTGTTTAATAACACATTTCTATATTAAATTTAAAATTTTCTATATTATATTATATGTCTAATAACAAATTTCCATATTATATTATATGTTTAATAACACATACTTATATATTATATTATATGTTTAATAACAAATTTCTATATTATATTATTTGTTTAATAATAAATATTGGGAAATCTGACGAAACAAGGAAAAATAGGGCAGATTAAAGAAATAAGGTCAAGAGGTATTTTGGTTTTATTCATAGTGGAGCAATATAAAGTATGTTTCAAACAATATTTTCTTCGTCTTCTTCTCTGTTCATTCTGATACTCTTGCGAATTAATAGGATGTAATTCATAGAACGGAATGTTTCATGTCATGGTTTATAGCTGTGCTGTGATGTCTGCCCCTTTCAGCATGACACATCAGACTTTAACATGGCTTCTGGGTCATTTTGACCCTATATGGGATGTTGCAAACCAAATCTAACAAAGTCGTTATTTCACACAAGAATAAAGTCGATATTTCACACAATAAATAAAGTCGATATTTCACACAAGAACCAAATCGATATTTCACCCACGACACAAAGTCGATATTTCACCCACGACACAAAGTCGATATTTCACCTCAAAAAACTTCGTCGATATTTCACCCAAGAAACAAATCGATATTTTATCCTAGACACAAAGTCGCTATTTCACCCCAAACAAAGCTACGTCGATATTTCACACAAGAAACGAGATCGATAGTTCCCCCTGGAAACAATGTCTATATTTCACACAAGAAAAAAGTCGATATTTCATCCAGGAAACAATGTCGATAATTCACGCAAGAAACAAAGTCGATATCTCACCCAGGAAACAAGGTCAACTATACAACCACTAGACAAAAGCCTTTAAAATATTCAAGAGGGGGTGTCGTCTTAGCTACGTCTTTTTGCCTCTTGTATGTATTCAAAACAGTAGAACAGTGCAGGAAATTCGAAAGAGGCAAAAGCGAATGGAGAGGTCAGGCAGCGCAAGTAACCATCTTCCCCCCCCCCTCTTGTCTGAGAATCTTTATTATTTCATTGACACTGCAATAGGTTTTTCAGAGCACTGATTTGACTTTTTGGCAATCTTCGGATTCAAAATATCTTCTCTTGCGATCAGTGAACAACGTCATACACACGGTCATTTTCTCCTTCTTCTTCAGCGTACATTCTCAAACTCCTGCTGAATTCTCTTGTAGCAGGACATGTCCTACTAGATTTCCAGCGGAATGTAGTCCAGAGAATGGGAATGCGTTGTGTCGCCGTTTTATTTGGCCCAATAGCTCGACACATCCGTCTTGGGCGGCTCTCGGTAATCAAAACACAGACAATACACAGATAAAAGCTTCATACAGATATACGCAAGAATGTGCAGACATGTGCACAAGTAGTGTGATGTTGTATTGCTGTTGTATCTAGTTTATTCGTCGAAATCAAAAGTTGCGGTGGAGTGACTTCATTGTACTAGGGTTTATCCATTTGATTTAAATTCTAAACCAGTGAATCCCAAACTTGTTTGCCCCGTAGATCTCTTGCCATTTTTGTTTTGTTTTCTATAGATCCCCTGCTTAATATTGAATTTACATAAACATAATTACTTCAAATGTGTTTGTGCTTTATTAAAAAAGAGTGCATCTCGAGCACTCTATTTTTTTTTTTTTAAAGTTTCGCCGACATGGATCCCCTCAAGCCGAAATCGACTCTTGGAGGTTCATATAGACCACTTTCGGAACCTATGCTCTAAACGAAGCGGTGCGCCGCAAGCCGGGTATACAATTCATATTTTCAAAACTCCTTAGTATCAAGGGATAATCCACGTGAATCTAGGAATACATTCACATTGCACAGTGGGATCCCTGTACATCGCATCCTTTTAGAACAAATATCTCCATATAACATCACTTTTCGAAATCTGCAATTATATTTACTCTATATTGTTTGTACTGTATATATATATCGTATTTATGTTATTACAAACATATTTTGTCGATCCGAACCAAGTTGTTATAACGGTGTTCCATTATATACGCACAATCATTAGTTCGCTTTGTACCTATGCAATACATTTCACAACAAATCCTCGATAGCCTGGTGCATAATTCGCAGACTTCCTTTTTGTTTTCACATTTCCATTTTAAGTTGAGGCAGAAATGTTCTCGCCCAAAAACGAATTCTGTGTCTGCAAAGCATCATAATATGGGTACCAGAGCAATTCTGAAGAGGTAAAGGCAACAAGCATCACTTACGTCTTCTTTACCGTATTATTTTTTTTAAATACTACATGCCTAATAATATACAGTGGAACCCCTCTATAGCAGCACATATATATCAATTTAAAGTTGAATCCTTCTATAGCGTCACATATCTATGTGACGCTTCCTTTACAGAAAGTTGTCCAAACTAAGCCTGTCGGTTCTGTGCGAACTGTCCAGCCTCCTTCAGTCAGTATCATATTCAGAAGGTTTTCGATATCATGTGCCCATTGTAGTCTTGGTCTGCCTCTTGGTCTCTCTCCTGAAACTTTTCTCTTTACAGTTAATCTTTCTAAACCAGTGCCTCTCTTTATATGTCTGAAATATATTAGCTTGCGCCTTTGATCAGGTTCTGGTCGCTTATAATGCTAGCTAGCATTTATAAGTAAAATCAAGTAGGAAGCATGAGGATAAATGAAAATAATTCTTAATAAAACAAGATAAATTTTAAAAAAACCAAGTCCGTTCTAGCAGCACCGCATCGCTTTGCAACACAAATAAACAGGTTTTTCCTTACTTGACTAACGACATCCCACAAAAAAGATGCAATCTCGTGAAGACATTCATCCTGTGTACTCAAGTCACTGAGAACGGACCAATCGAAACAAGGACTATTGCATCATTAACGAACATTCTGAAATATTTATAACAAATTTCAAACACTAGGCCCAATTCAAAATCTCCAAATATATTTATTCTTTGTTTGAAAATTATACAGCAAATTTGTTATTGCATAAATATTTCGTCGGTCCGAATCAAATTGTTACACAGGTTTTAGACTATTTGTATACAACCAAACAGCGCGAAAAGGGACATTACATAATAATACACCCCCAGTTCCTCCATGCATTTCAAAATCTTATTTTCAAGCTGTCAGTCCATTGTCAGTGTACATATTGTTTATTTTCTAAGCAATTCCCAACACACATATAAATTGATACTATTTATCTACAAAAATTCAAAGATCCAATCTTCTTTCCTGAATATCGTCCAACCAACTTGAATCTATTTTTAGACATCTTCCTACTGTATCACGTTAGGTTATCTGAGATGCGCCACATTGCCTAGAATTTACTAGGCATTTCTTATTCGGATTTTTCGTGCTTGACATTTGATACGTCTTTGTCCATTGTTCATATTGACAAACACGTTCTTTTAAAGTCCAAAAAAGCAGCCGGATTGCTATTACGTCATCGATTTCGTGTTATTTATTTTGGGGCATGTGTTGCTATCTATTCCCACATTAACCAACACATTCCTGATCTGATTGCAAATGTTTTATTAGTGTATCTACAGTTTCCTGCAGAGCATCTTGAGCAGACAATTGTAGAATTATAAAACCAAATTATGCTTCTGCTTCCGAGCTAATCGATGGGACTGTAGTATACATGTTGCGTTTCGGGTGATACTATGGTTGGGGATACACATATTGGCCCAGAATCACCGATATCTGAACCTGTGCTTGCTTGGGCAGGATTGTGGACCTGCTCGATACAGAGGATGGCCCAACCAATCTTATTTTCGAGTCTCTTTTGGCTGGACTAAGCCCCCACCTACACTTCAGGAGTTGGCCTCGATAGGAAGGACTGCAGTAAAATTATTTACATGACTGTATTAACGTAAAACACACAGCAATACAGTGAAATTCAATTATAACAACTTGGTCCAGACCGACGAAATACGTATGTAAAAACGGAAATGTGTATGTAGTAACGAAAATACGTATGTAATAACGGAAATGTGTATGTAATAACGGAAATACGTATGTAATAACGGAAATATGTATATATTATACAAAAATATAAAGAATAATTGAGGATTTTGAAAAGTGTTGTTAGAGAGAAATTTGTTATAAAAGGATGTGTTTTAAAGGGATTCAACTGTAATGTGTTATATATTATAGTATTTTACAGTTAATGTGTTTTGTGTCTATAGATTCCTTCTAGATCTAAATTGTATCTTTGTCATTCTGTTTCGTCCTAGTTGATTTGTTCTTATTCCTCTTTTTCTGCGTGCATTTTTATCGCTGTTTTGGCATATTAATTAATGTCTAGTCTAGTCCAGCAATCCGTAAAAGTTTTGCTGTCGCGGACCTCTTTAATTTTTTAACATTTATCTGGCGCTGAAATTCTGCTACATATTTCCAACTTTCCGTTTATATTTTTATTGTAAATGTACATGCTCATAATATTTCTTGCAGTCTTCGATGACCACAGTTTAGGAACCGCTGGTATAGTTCATTTGTAATATTTATTATTTTTTGTTCTCCGCTTCTCCTGTATATTTTCTTCATAAAAACTTTTAACGGAAACGTCAATTTGGTATATTTTATAAACTATTACACTATATTTTTATGTATGGTTTAATCTGTAATATGAACTATTGCTTGTTTCACATACCAAGGAATTATAAACAAACAAGCTCTGGTTTCCGATGCTCAATGTGGCATTTTTTCCAGAGTTTTATTTCATACACAGAAGACTTCAACTCCTAGCGATATGCAATACCTCAAGAATAATACTCCCACTGTGTGTTTGCTTGTTATGTAATAGGGATTTGTAATTGAAATCATAACTGTAAATCTCGGATTCACTGTTGGAACACTCCTCTCCATATGCACCAAATAGATCTGTCTGGACACTTGGAACAGGGTTATAAAGTTTTTCTATTCACTAGAAACACACACAAAATTGACGTTTCGACCAAAAAGCTTTTATCAAGAAGACATTCACAACATAATACGACGAGTAAGAACGGCGCTATTGGCAGTCACATGGCAGAGTTAAATATAGATATGCAGTGAGTACACATTATCGATGTCTGCTTAATGCATCTTGACTCCATAAATTTCTACAAATGGAGATCTGTGAATACATGTACATATACATTGGAAAAAACACTAATGTTTTTTTTTCCTGAAATGCAATCATACGTCTAATTGGATTGAACTTATTTTCGAATTCTCATTACCTTCAATACATATATTTAAATTTATTGTGTCCAAAATCGTACATTTCTTACTACTATCTGCAGCTGTTGTCTTGTCCGTGATAGATGTATCTGTTTTGAGTTCATTGACATGATGGACGGTTGTCTTTTTATAATTTTTTTTAATTTTCAAGTGATACACACTAGTTTTGAACTAGACGTCTATTGTGATGATCTGACCTCATTCCTTTGCTCAGTTCATGATGTTGTCCCTCCTTCGTAAGCAAATACGGAAATGGTGTTGATAAGGGTAAAGTGAGGATTATTTTTTTGTGAGTCCTCAGATGGTTGATGTATCCAATCCTGTCTCTGAAAGACTCGTTGCAGTATGGTTAGTAGATCTTGAGATGATGGGAAACAGTCTGATCTGATCTCTACTTTCTGTTTTTTCTCTATGAATCGTCGCTAGTGTTTTACTCTTTTCAAAAGTTTAGATTTTTCCAGGCTGGACAATCAAGAACTGTTGATTTCCAAGAGCTTTGGTCAATCTTGCAGTGCTTTAGAGATGTCTTTGTTTAGTACATAAAACGTTTTTCTGGTCTCCACTTGAACCCTTACCCACAGTTTACCATCAAACAGAATGTACTATCATCATCGGAGAAAGAAAATGGAGATAGTCGACATTCGATGCGGAAGTAGCACATAATCATTATGAGTATCATTAAATTCAGGTCAGATTTGATGAGTAAGATGTCTCTTCTATTTACCTCACCAAAAATGGAAATCTTACAGCGTCAGATCAAGAATAGATCTCTGCTACGGGATATAAGTGGACATCTTACAGCGTCAGATCAAGAATAGATCTCTGTTACGGGATATAAGTGGAAATCTTACAGCGTCAGATCAAGAATATATCTCTGTTACGGGATATAAGTGGAAATCTTACAGCGTCAGATCAAGAATAGATCTCTGTTACGGGATATAAGTGGAAATCTTACAGCGTCAGATCAAGAATAGATCTCTGTTACGGGATATAAGTGGACATCTTACAGCGTCTGATCAAGAATAGATCTCTGTTACGGGATATAAGTGGACATCTTACAGCGTCAGATCAAGAATAGATCTCTGTTACGGGATCTAAAACGCAAACATTAAGAATACAAATATTCAGTTGAGTCGAACAAGTAATATACTGCCGGTTAGCTATGTCTGTAGTACAGTGGAGTCCCGCTATAATGCACCCTGTTATAGCAAATTTCCCTCTATAATAACAGTTTTCAAAATCCCTAATCATATTCATTCTAAATTGTTTGTACTGCATATAACATATTTTGTCAGTCTGGACCAAGTTGTTATAACGGGATTCCACTGTACTATCATTCATAACTCTTAAGAAAAAACGGTAGGTTGGTTTGTTGGGGGGTGGGGGGTCGTCTGTGGCACAACAAAATTTTGTTTCAATCACGAATGTGATTCTACTTTTATGGTATATAGAAAAAATATTTGCACTTTTTAACCACGTCAGTTCAGATGGCACCTACTCGTCTCGCAACTTGAGTCTGCACATTTTCTGTTTTCAACCAATCTTCATCCTCAAAAGATGCGATTTTAGTCAAGACTTCCGTCAATTGGAACATTCCATTCTTCTCTATGAATACATTCCATATACAAGTGACTATTTCCGTAGCTCTGTACATTTGGTGTTTGGTATAGGCTCATCGAAAACAACACACAGACTCCTGTTTGGCTCCTTTATAGTTTGGCTCATTTGACAGCCCGTGGCGCTCACAGAAAATCATATGCTGCAAAGCTGAACATTGGTATGATTGGGTGATAGTTTTACCTCTGACCTATGTTCTAACGAATGTAAACATTTGTCGGTTTCGGCCAGGCTTACTGAGTAATACAAATTAGTATTATTTCATTATTATCAACGTTTACTATGTTTCAATCTATTGTGCCTACAACGTTTCTGTTATTTATTTCGGTAATTGAATCTATAAAATAAACGATTTTAATTTCACAAAAGTCTTCCGAACGGTTAATGTGCCCAATAAGAAATTACACGCCTTTACGGACTCTTCTGCTGAAGATTCGGTGTTCGTTCTGCAGAGACGTTTATTTTTTATTTGTGTGTGTGTGTGCTAAATTATAAGAAAGATATTCGCATCTATTCTATTCATCTTTTTGTTTTATTCTCGCTAGAGCAGCGCCAGGCAATGCTCTAGTATATATATATATAAGTGCACATGACTAATTTAAATATATGGCAGGTCAAAGTTAGGATTATACTGTAACGGTAACTACTAGGAGTATACTGTGGGGGGGGGGGGGGGGGGGGGGGGGGAAGAAAGATAGGGTCGGAAATGTGTCGTAGCCAATCATTTTGATTTATTATTTCGACATCTGAATTAAATCGCTATAAGGGATGGAACTCTGAATTTAACGATATGAGTTTTCATACCATGCTGACGTCCTTTGAAATTATGTGGTTTACAATAGTCACCGATTCATGTGAGATACTGGTCAATATACTTTGGGGAAGGATCATAAAAAAATATTGTATGGTATATCATTATATAACAAAATTGGACTTTGTTGTCCACAGGTTGAAAGGGGATCGCCTCTCCAAATGAGATATAAACTCATAGCTTGTATCTTGCCTCTTTTCAAGTTGGCAGTAGCGTGATATGTATTGTGTTGCTCTTGACATGGTCTTGCCTCTGACTGCTGTCTAGATGTATGTATCCACTTCATTTTGCAGTATCTCTAATTCACTAATCCACATTTATATTTATCATTATCTTAATATTATGGATAACAGAAATCCAAGAAGCCACAGGAACAAACTTACAAATAGACTACAGGAATGCCATCTCCAGAGAACTCTTCTACCCCTGACACTGCAAGGCAAACAAGGGACACAGCATACAGATAGATAGAGATTATCTTGTACTTATCTATTAGTTTTTTTCTGAAGAGTAACATTTTATCTGAGTAGAACAATAAACAGAGAAAAATCAATTAGTGTGTAAGCAACAAACAAGACCTTACAGTAATTTACTATGAGATACTCAACATAAGCAATACACAAGAACTGCATTAACTTGCTCACACATGCCGGTTGCATCTGTGGGTCTCACCAATGGCCCACTAGATAAACCACCCATGCAACAGAAAACCTTAGAAGATGACATGCCGTTATATTGAAGTTGTCTTCTTATAGAAGCTTCATGGCACATCACCTATACAATTATGCTTTTCATGCTTTTGTTTTGTTGTTGCAATGTGTTTTAATATTTGTATATATGTATGCACCCTCTGTGGTTGGGAGGGAGCCAGAGATGTACTGCGCAGCACTGGGGAGGAGGAAACCGACAGCACTGTTTTTTTCCTATGGTTGAGACCCATCATAGAGGTACAGTGACTCAGGACGTGACAATCCTTTTGACGTGAACATTTGGTTGCATGCCTGGAGCAGTAGAGAAGTTCAGCATAACCAGTAGTCAATTGGTGGTGGGGAATGAGCACAGTGAACCATATCTTGGTTGCAGTGGCTCGGAGCAGTGCATAGGTTGAAACCTACCTTCCTGGAGGTATGATAGTTATTCTCTGGACCGGGGTGGGCAGAAAATCCACAGACTTCCCAGCAATATAATGGCATTGGGTAAATGGGCATGAGCCCATGAACCGCAGGATCAGCAACCAACCAACCAACCAATGGCATTGGGTCAAAGAGCATAAGCCCATGGACTGCTGGATCAGCAACCAACCAACCATTAACTTGCTACGAGACACTAAACTTGTAAAGAAATGACTACTGCCCTATGTGCCATCTGTGGCCCGAAAGTGACTAACATTTTATTACTTTTTGGTTAACAGGATGTAGTCTTGAGAACGCAATGTGTTGTGCCGTGGTTTACAACTTGGTTGTAACCAACCATATCAAAGCTGAAACAAGCTCTATATGCTGATGACCTAAGAATATGGCTGAGCCATGAAAATGTTAAAGTGCAGCCCAGACCAAATGGAGATTTAAGAAGACTGCACGAGAACTGTCAAACATGGAAACTGAAAATAAACTGACAGAAAACTATCTACACAATCTTTAACAAGGGTCATAAAATAATCAAAAACATTTTAATTTATGGTTTGTTTATTTGAAAGCCCCAGGAATTGCAAGCGATTTCCTCTTACTTTCTATGTGCAGTGGAGTGGTTTTTCTGAAATTTCATACCCAGGAGACTTCAGCTTTCGGCTTAGTGGAATGCCCATTGAAGGAGCCTTCTAATCAGAGGAGGTCTATAATTGTATAGATGACATGCTACAAAGCTTCCATAAGAGACCCTCAATATAACAGCATGTCATCTATTAAAGTTTTCTGTTGCAAGAGTGGTTTGTCTAGTGATCCATTGAGACCCACAGACGCAACCGCATGCATCAGTTTATGTTTAAATACACAGAAATTGCCAAGAGAAGAAAATCCCACATATTTTGGAGTCACACCTGATTGGCAGCATACCCTCAAGAAGCACATAGGAAATGTCAAAAATAAAG
This sequence comes from Meghimatium bilineatum, assembly GCA_034231615.1. Classification (NCBI taxonomy): domain Eukaryota; kingdom Metazoa; phylum Mollusca; class Gastropoda; order Stylommatophora; family Philomycidae; genus Meghimatium; species Meghimatium bilineatum. Next base: position 58,691,066 of record CM067304.1, read on the forward strand.
CACTGAAATGGTTAAAGCCACTTATAAGGCCTACTGGCACATTTTGGAGATCAGACAAGGATACCCTCCTGGGGACTTTATCTTGGTTACATACATTCTGTCTACATACAACAGTGCACTCCTGACAACATGCTCCAAGACAAATGTAGAATCTCTAGACAGAGTGCAGAACAATGCCCTATGCCTTATTAGTGGAGCAATGAGATCTACACCAACGGCTGCATGTGAAATACATACATATATAGAATCCCTTGAGATACGTAGAGATATGGTTGCAATGGAGGCTTACGAAAGAATCAAAAGAATGAACAAAGACCACCCAAATAAACAACTTGTAGAAAACTGGCAACTAAACAACAGAATAAAACAAAAGACAGTCATGTCAATTAAATAAAAGCAACACAAAAAACAACAGACACCTACCCAGAACAATGGATTCATGTCTATACTAATGGGTCTGCCTTCAAAGCCACCATCAAAGAGGTTATGATGTCTATATAGAATATCCAGACAAAACATTTGATGAGTTGTTTGATGCCTAATGGGGAAATATGTTCTAATTATGAAGTTGAAATAACAGCACTAAAATTTACCTTGCACGACTTGAAGACCATATTTGACGCCTTTCCATCAAAAGTCCAAAACATTGCGATATTTAGTCTCTATGTCTGCTCTTCAAGCACTAGAATATGATGGACATTGTAAATCTGGCTAAATCAAGTATGTCACTATGTCAACCAGCCGCTTATATCTTGTGAAGTCAGCATTGTTATGCAGCCCAATCCTGGCCACTCAAACACACTTACAAATCTTTAAATATGTTATCAGCCAAGATACTAAAGACAACATCAACCTCCTAGGAAGGAAAGACCAGAGTATCAAGTTCTGACTTCACACACAGCATGCACAGCTTAACAATCACCTGAACAGAATACAACCACAACACACTCCAGGGTACCACCTTTGCTCTCATCTCTACAAAACCCGACCAACACCTTTTTCAATGTCTAGTGCTGGATGACATCAGGAATAATGCTTCTCACTTCAAGGCCAGATAAATGGAACACCTTATATGGAACACAAACACATATCACACAATGGCATTGAGTCAAAGGTCATGAGCCCATAGACCACTGGCTTAGTAACCAACCAACAACTTTGTTGTGATATTTGAATATTTCAACATGGCACATTTGACTTCAACATGGTTGTTGGGTCATTTTGACCTACAGAATCGTGCAGCCAAAAAAACCCTCAAAATTCCTTAAATTCTTCTAATGGCATATTACTTTATTTTTGTATATACACCTAATATTTTGTGTATATAAACCTAGTAGTTTTCGCATATACACTTATTAGTTTATGAAACAAACACAAAAACATGAATACAGAAAACATTTTACAGGATTTTAAATTTGTAAGTTTATTTAGTGTAAAATTAATTAGCAAGATTAAAACTTTTCTCCCAGTCTTTCCTGACTGATAATGTACTATTATTTCAGACTGATGCAAACATTGGAATTTTATAACAAAAATGTTTCCATTACTTTGATTTCTTAGTTCCTCTGGTTCCCTTTTTTGCTCCGCTAGCATACTTGGCCTGTAAATGTGAGAGGAAGTCATCTGCTTGTGCAGCTCGAGAAGCTTGCCTCTGAGCAATAGCCGCAAGTAATGATTCTCCGCTACCATCTAGTTTTAATTTCTTAGCCTCTTCTTCTGCTTCCTTTGCCTCAGCTTTAGCCTGCAGAAACAGTATTTAGCACAGAATTTAGTTTCAATTTTGAACCAAACAATTTCAATTATAATTATCTATCTATCTGTCTGTCCGTCCATCCATCCATCAATCTATAATATATTATATCTATATGGACAATATTTTTGCATATCAAACACCATGACAGCCTAGACTTATTGAAGGGGATGATGTCGGGGGGGGGGGGGGGGGACAAACAAGAGGTAGACCAAGAAAAAGATGGATGCAGGAAATCAAAGACCACCAGAATATGACAGTAACAGAAGCAGGAAGACTGCCTCAAGATCAACAGAAGTTTCGAAAGGTTGTGATGACAGCTACATTCTGTTCAGGATATGCTACCTGATGATGAAGATCTATCTATAATTTCATAACTTGTCAGGGTCAGTGGTACCACACTGGATGCTTCAGCACGGGTCCTACGGCAATTTATATTTTGAACAATGCGAATGAGTGAGGAAAAATCTTGTCTTGTCCAGTCCTTGATGTTGTCTGTGCATGCTTTTATTTGTCCTCCTATGCTTCTTCCACCGTCGACGGTTCCCTGAAGTATCGTTTTTTACAAGAAATAATGTCGGCATACATGTTCAAACCATGTACATTTGGGTCGTTTCACTATTGAAAGTAATGGTACTTGTGGACCTGTATACATCTCTATTTTATTTCTTATGTACACATTTGTCTTATGCTCTCTATTCGTAAATTTGATTCTAAAGAAGATTCGTAGAATTTGTCGCATTATAACAATTGCTCAACACACAGATTCAAAACATAAGATTCTGCATGACTGCCCAGTTCCAACTTTTTTTCCTCCTGCTTCTTTCATATCTGCCTGGGGCTACAGGAATATCATTACGCAAATGTTGCACAAAACCAGCAATCCCGATACATACAAAAAAATATTTAGAAGCGTTAAGAAAACAAAGCAAAAAATATTTAATCATATAATTGTAACTCACTAAAATATATATTGAATGTGACTATTGAATCACATTCATGGTTTAGTTTTTATGGATGCATGTGATTATGGCTCACTTCAGTGTATCCATTGAAAGATCAAATTATTACTTTTTCTTTTTGTGTTCATTCATCGGAAATTATGGAAGTTACATCGAGTCAGTGAACAGCATCTCCATTGCAACAGACCTGGCAAGTCGGCAGTGCGTACTCAATGCTAAGTAATTAATTAACGTACTGGGAGAAACTTAAATAATATATGTGGCGTAATGAAACACATACAAAATACTAAAAAAAACTGCATGTTGAAGCGATGAAATACTGAGGGCTATAAAAACTGTATTTCAAAACAAGGCTAAAATCTAAACAACATGAACACTACTTAAATATAAACGCAGAAAACAGAAACAATGAAAATCAGCAAGTCACTGAATCCAATGACAAAACAATAAACAAACCTAAAGTGAAACAAACATCTGAATTTCAATATCTAGGTAGTATATTCACAGACAACAGAGAATTAGAGAGAATGAGACAAGATGCCAGAAGGCAAATATTGTGACATACCAGCTATCACCATTACTGCTCAACCCAAAGATCAAGATGGAAGTCAAGAGACAGATGATAAGCAGTATTTTCATGCCAACACTCTGCTATCACTGTCAGCCATGGGCATTGACAGTAGCCCAGCAGAGAAAACTCACGACATGTGAGATGAAATGCCAGAGAACAGTCATAAGAGTGACCAAACTAGACAAAATAAGAAATGATGAAATCAGGAGAAGAATCGGTGTAAGACCATGCACAGAATACATAAAGAAACAACAAATAAAATGGTTTGGAAACATTATGAGAATGAACCATAACTAACTACCAACAACATATAGCATGAGAAGATAAGGATACAAAGCAAGTGGAAGACCTAGAAAAAAGATGGATAGATAATATCAAGACAACCCTGAATAAATATGGATTTGACACAGCCAAGGAAATACATCTCGCCGTGGATAGACAATTAAACCTTCCAGTGACCACCCCTACATGTAACCCCTTTCCTGTGGAGACATCCTTATGGGTACGATGAAAAGCTGCCTCTATTTTGCGAACATCTCCTTAAGGAGCCATGTGCCATATATTCATATAATTTATCCCTGAAAGCACCTCAAAGTATTCAAATACTCTGATTGGCTAGTTCAAGCTGTCTAAAGGTCAACTAACAATTGAAATTTCGTATTTGCACATATTTGGAAGCATAATTACTACTTTCCATGTGTTAACACAGGTGGCCTTTCTTTGTATAGCCATTTTTCCATGTCCATACTTTGGTGACAATGGATGGACACTGAATGAATATGAAAATTATAAACATCTGGAAGAGAGTTTCTCTGATAATTCTAACATTCATAATCTGATTCAGGAAGTGATTTAGAAAGTGTTAATTTGCATTGTGAAACTAGTACTAATTTGGTAATTCACATAATAGGCCCTATAGGCCTAGGTATGCAGCACGCATTTTAAATTCGTGAGATGGTAAGGTAAACATTAACTGTCAATAATAGTATAATGATTCAAAACATTGATCATGCAAACATTTTCAGAATCTTTGAATGTGTATCACCTGATATTATTATACAACATATTTGTGATGCGACAAATAAATATGCTGACAAGCAAATTACTGATAGGAAAAACTTAATGAATTGTATTAATATTTTACAATTATATCTATATTCATTTGTTCATGTAAATTCACACTGAAGATGAGATGTTGAAGAAGTCAAATGTGTGACAGGATTTACTTAATAATATCTGAAAAAGAAAATATATTATTTTGGGACACATTATGCGACAGGGTGGTATGGAGAACATAGTTACAACAGGCAAGATAGAAGGCAAGAGAGATAGAGGATTACAGTGTGGGAAAATATTTGATAGTCTGACATCATGGGAAGGCAAGAGTCAACAATGATCATGATAAAAGATACTGGAAATAGAGAGTTCTGGAGATCCATGATTGTCTATGCCAGTCGGCACGGCACCTGATTATGATGAAATCCATTTTTACCTTTCGCACTCGTGCAGTTTTCTTCTTTTTGTTTTCTTTGGAAAAGGCAGAAAAATCTGGCAATGATCCACTATTAATGAGATCAGTAAGTATTTGAGTAAACCTTGGCTCATCGTCATGGCGACTGCAGAGCATGCTGTCCATTATAATGTCCATATCTCCTTCACTAGAGAGGTATACTTTCTTTAAATCTTCAATCTCATCATCAGAACCTGTAGATGAAACAATTCAATATTTACGTTAACACTTTTAAGGTACAGTTTTGTATAATTCAGCAGAAAAATTAACAGACATTGAGAAATACATAAATTTCAAATGCTAGGATTAACTCCTTGGCTGCTGAGGTATCCTTAAGAACACAATGACAAATAACTGCCATGTTGCGGACATCTCCTTAAGGAGCAATGGGTCATTTATTCATATAATTTATCCTTGAAAGCACCCCAAGGTGTTCAAATACTGATTGGCTAGTTCAAGCTGTCTAAGGTCACCTTCAAATAGAGATTTTGTAATCAGACAGCTTGTAAGAGTCATTTATATTTTGTGTGTGTGGAAATACCTGGATATTCTTTGAGTATCCAGTCATCCTACCCAGATCTGGCTAACTTTGAATAGGAAATTTACAAACTTTAGGTAATTATAGCATTTATTTATCCGATGCAGGAAGTGAAGTTTTGAAGATATAGATTTAAGATTATATCTGCTGCACACATGTTTCATATACATAATCATGCTCATGTGATACGGTAAGGTCACCATTTTCTTTTTTGGGCAATGATAGTATACAAATTCAAAACACGGATAATACAAATGTATTTAGAATGTTTGAATCTGTTTTACAAAGAAGCATTATGCTTATAAATTTATGAATTAGAGTATACAGTAATAATACACTCAAATTGTTGAAAACAAGAATGCAGTGGGCAAATGGTTACGAAAATAAATTCAAGAACCATTAAAATGTTCATGCACTGCACTACCAATTTTACCTATTCACCCCCCCCCCCCCAGCCAAGCCAAGGAGTTAACATAACCAGATTTAGATATTGACCAGAGATGACCTGACAAGTGTAGCCTTTAGCACATGCCATCAAAGTGATGGTAAAATGAATCAACATTCCCAGAGCATGATCTTTGGTACCCATTTCCTGGAGGAAGGGTTAATCACTGATATTTTTGCACAAACCATGAGTGAACACAAGTCTAGTTCACCTGGTTGGGGGACGAGTGACTTACCAACTACACTGCTACAACCCTTGTTATTTGTTATAGAAGATAATATGATAACATAAGCAAACAAATTTGAGATTATTTTGGCAACAAATGATCTTAGTGTGATCAACTCACACTTCAAATAATCATTTGAGTAAAACACATATTATAATAATACCTTTATACTTGAGAGAAAACTCCTCAATGTCTTTCACAGTTACTTTTGGGAACAACAATCTCCAATATGTCCCCCAGTCTCTGTCATCATCACTGGCGATCTCTTCACCAACATCACCTGTATTTGTTATGTAAACAAAAACAATAAATTATTTACTGTAAAACTAATACAGTGGAATCCAGTTATAACAACTTAATATGTATGTAATAATAGAAATTTGTTATAAACAGTACACACAATATAGAATAAATGTCACTGGAGATTTTAAGGTTTGTTATATAGGGGCATTTGTTATAAAAGAATGCGCATTATAGAGGGATTTCACCATAGTGGAATCTACAGCACACCCTTTCACAACAAATTCCATATGTAACCACACTTTTCAAAATCCCTAATTATATTTATTATTGTTTATACTGTATATAGCAAATTTCTGTTATTACTTACATATTTCATTGGTTTGGACCAAGTTGTTATAATGGGATTTCATTTGGACCAAGTTGTTATAATGGGATTTCATTTGGACCAAGTTGTTATAATGGGATTTCATTATCAGGTTATGAACAGTAGTTTGTAAGATTGTTATTTTGTATGACTCAGAGATACATGTGATGATAAAAGTTAACCCTTTAGCTGTGGAGGATTAAGGATACGATGAGGGGTTGCTGCTATTTTGCCGAGATCTTATTCTTCTCAGTTTCCCAGGGAAACAATCCGCCTAAATGATTTTCATGGGAAGCTAAGAAGAGTCTTGTTAACAAAATAAAAGTTACAAACATTTGTGAAAAGCTGCTCTAGAAAGATTTTAAATATTGAATGACAAACTACGATCAGAATAAAAGACATTTGGATAAGAACATGACATTATCCTATTTGCATTTGCCTACAAATTATCTGGGAAACGGAGATTGAATGGACACAGTCTAAGGCAAGCATAAAACTATTGTAAGACAGACATGACTTGGAGGAATTAACAAGAAAGAGAAGTAGGGAAGATCTTGGACAACTTGGAGAAGAGAGACAATGAAAGATTTCAGTGATATTGTTATCATGGAAAAGCCTGAAGCAGAAATCTAAGCACAGTGTAGATAGGAGGAATCTGATTGGTCTGTAAGTACATGACTGGGAAAAAAACCTATTAATATTATTAGTCACACAAATTATCAATTAGTGGACCTGTTTGATCATTAGTCGTTCACTTTGATCACACACGACAGAGGATTTTGTTTCTTACAAACAACCACTTCTGACTTCTTGTTATTTAAGAAAAGACCTTTCTCTTTGCTTTCTGCTATCTTGATTAGTTCTTGTAGATCTTTTACACTTTTGGAAATCAGAAGTGTCATCTGCATATCTCAAGTTATAAATAATAACCAAACTGTTGGTGGATAACCAAATAAAGTAAAAACATAAATAATAACCAAACAAAGTGGAAAGTGCAGCAATAACAAAATTAAGAAGTGACAATACCTGTAATAATGTATTATTGCCACTGATTACTAATATCATCATCATCAGGTGCCATGCCGGGTGGCACAAGCGGTCATGGCTCTCCACAGCTCTCTGTCCACAGTATTATGTATCAAAGTCGTGGTTGTTTCCTTGCCATGCCAGGTTGTCAAACTGTCTAATATTTTCTCAGGTTGTCGCCCTGTCTCTGGTGCCTTCAATCTTGCCTGTTGTGATTATGTTCTCTAAACCTGCCTGTCTCATGAAGTGGCCAAGAAAAGAAGATTGCCTTTTTCTTATATTGTTGATTAAGGTCTGTTTCGTATTTAACTCATTCAACACCTCTACATTAGTTTTTCTGGCAGTCCATGGTATTCTCAGCATTCTTCTGTAGAACCACATCTCTGTTGCCTCCAATCTCCCACTTTCCAGTTTGTTTATTGTCCAAGACTCGCACACATATGTTAGTATAGGGATTATATAACACTGCAGAACTCTCTTTCTCACCTCTAATGACAAGGTCCTATTGCACAGTATATTTTTCATTTTTCTGAATGTTGTTTTTGTCTGTCCTATTCAGCATCTTATTTCTGTTGAACTTCTTCCATCTGCTGTAATTACTATACCTAGATATTTGAATTGGTGGACCTGTTTTAATACTATATCATTCACTATGATCTTGCAAGGTGTGTTATTTTGTTGATTACTAATATAACTAATAAATATCAAAAATGCCAAATGTAAAGTAATGTCAATGAGAAATAACAAAATCAATGGAGCATGGACAAGAAATTTGGGGGAAGGGGATCAGTAGTTGACCAGGAAATGGGGGGGGGGGCCTTGGTTTAATAAAAAAAATTGATGAAAACAATATTGTGTGTGTGTGTATATATATATATATATATATATATATATATATATATATATATATATATATAATATGATTATATATGTATGCATATCTTGGAACACTCTGATGCCTGGTGGTCACAGGTTTTATGAGGCTGGCAATGCCTCCATGGAAAGGCTGCACTCTTTTATCCTGGATGTATTTTATATAAGTATAGGTAAGGTGAGGCAATTGGAAGAAATGACTTTGTGCCTTATCTTACCATTGCTAAAGTTTGTTTTATTTTCCTTTCAGTACTATTTCACTTGTCCCTTCATTCTTATAACAGAGTTCCATAGTATTATTAGCTGCATTATTTTTTCCACTTCGGTCTATACATGGGTTTCCAACTTTGGTCACATTTTGCACATTGAAGTTATATCCTTATAAACAAATCAGCTTATATTTCAAAATATATGGGATGTTTGTGAGTTTTTTTGTTTTATTTTTCACCTTCACCATTTTCTCACATATACACCAAAAAACCAACACCAGTACATTTGGTAACCATCCTTTTATTTCTATAATACAAAATTATATTAAATGCTCCCCCAAAAAATGTGTGTTTTCAAAATTGTTTACCCCTAGGTGGAAGCTGGTTGATAGCATCCACACTTGCAGTTAAGTGTAGAGGTGGAAGCTGGTTGATAGCATCCACACTTGCAGTTAAGCGTAGAGGTGGAAGCTGGTTGATAGCATCCACACTTGCAGTTAAGCGTAGAGGTGGAAGCTGGTTGATAGCATCCACACTTGCAGTTAAGCGTAGAGGTTTGGTTGGTTGGTTGGTTGCTGATCCAGCGGTCCATGGGCTCATGCCCTTTGACCCAATGCCATTGTGTGATATATGCATGTGTTTGTGAGTTGTTGTTTTGTTCCATATAATGTGTTCCATTTATCTGGCCCTGGAGGGAGAAGCATTTTGATAGCTGGTTGATAGCATACACACTTGCAGTTAAGCGTAGAGGTGGAAGCTGGTTGATAGCATCCACACTTGCAGTTAAGCGTAGGGTTGGGAGCTGTAAGTTTCTGCTCAAAGTCAGATGTGACACATGAGTTGTACTGAGTCAGTGTTTGTGGAGGGTGGTCGTGATGTTATCGATCCATCTCTTTCTCAGTCTTCCCTTGGCTCTGTATCCAGATGATCGTTTGTTATAAGTTCTAAGTGGTACTTGACTTGGGTCCATTTTCACAAGGTGACCAAACCACTTTATCTGCTGACATTCTATATATTCGATACAAGGCATTATTCCTACTCTTTTTCTGATATCCTTGTTTTTTACTCTGTCTAGTTTGGTAATCATAGCTGTTTTTCTCAAACACTTCATCTCACATGTGATGATTTTTCTCTGCTGCGAGGTTGTTAAAGATCATATTTGACATTTGTAACAAAGTTTCATTTTCTGGCCAAGATGGTGGTCGCGATGGTGTAAAATTTTGCGCTCCTGCCATGTCAACTTCTATGACAGATCTAGAAAGTCGATAAGGGAACCCATGTGTTAAAATCTATACAATGAGCTAAGTTTTCAAAATACCATCCACAAATTATGCTAAGCGAAAATAAATTATACAGTGGCACAAATAGCTCAATTTTACAGAATGGTATAGGTTAACAAGGACAATGTCAATCAATACTTCATTATTACCTGTCTCATCATATTCTGCTCGTCGTCCATCATCTGACAATATGTTGTAGACCTGACTTAAGATCTGAAATTTCTTAGTTGCTGTTTCTTTGTCACTGGTAGCTGCTCTGTCTGGATGGTAAGCTAAAGATCTTTTGTAGTAACCTTTTTTTACTACAACAAATAACAATAAAAAAACATTGAAGAATTATTAAGTGGCCTATATACACTACATTATATCTGTTTTGGCAACTGGGGCATGGACTTCTAGTTCAGGGTGAGAAAAATAGGGCCACTGTCTTCTTTCCAAACATGTGATATGAGGGAAAGTTAGGAGATAGCAACTTGTCACCTGTGAAAAAACCATCATCATCACTGCTTGTTTTGTTTAAATTTCTTGCTTTTATCTTCTATCAAATGGTCCGCAAGGATAACGGAGAGATGAAGGCTAGTCGATATTATTTTTTTGTGATAGATTGCTTGGTGACATGGAATGGTGGGAGTGTCATCACTGTGGGGGTTAATAAATATGACAAAAATCTAGAGAAGGATGGCATGAATTTTCCCTCTAAGACATGAGTGCTTGTGAGCAAAAATCGATCTCTGTGCCTGATACATTTCAAAAATCACTTTTTCTGGGCAAATCTTCTGTCAAAAAAATGTTTATCTTTTTGAGCATATACTATTTAAACCAGTTCCATATTTTTATTTTATAATAGGACTATTACACACATTTCTAAATGTACCGTAAGTCTTGTGAGTCAAGACACGTGTACACACATTTCTATATGTATGTCTTGTGAGTCAAGACAGTCAAGTCTAAACTCTGTGTGCCAAGGGATAAAAATGTGTGCATTGTGCTAACGCACGGTAGCACAGCTAAGCAGGATGTGGTTGGCACAGAAGTGTGGGCTGTGCTTCTGGCAGGATGTAATGATTCTGAGATGCTGCCATACAGGAATACCTCCTTTCGGGGACTAAATATGCATCCATAACCCCCTCCCCAGCAGACAACCTTATATGAGTCCCTGTCATCACTGTTACTAGTGTTACACAAATGAGAACCTATGCTTTGTCAGAGAGGCTATGGGCTGTCACAAACTACTTGCTCACATCTAAAGGGACTATTTCATCTTTCATCATAAAGCCTATACTACATTATATATTATGGTTCAAAAACACAAGTCATTATGAATTATGCCAATGATCAAACTGAGTTGAGATCCAAATTAAATAATATGGAGGAAACGGTGACAGCAGAATGGAGGAAAATATATTGATGAAACGGCGTGAACTGTGTAGGTCTATATAAATTTTAATAACATTTAATAGTTTAAGTTTAATTAGTCATTAATAATTAGGCTAGAGCCTACCTACATTATCATTCATTATGAATGTAATTCATTAGTATTATAAAAATTTAATTTCAATCCAGTTTCAGTTTCAGTTTAACTTTAACAACGACAACAACCACCTCACCAGTGTTTTAACAATAACTGTTTTCAATCAATGACAACAATCATGAGTGTGATATCTTACTCTCTTGTTTCGTTGCATTCTTGGAGACATCTAAAACCTCATATAGGTTGTCGGTCGAGAAAAAATCTTCACAACTTTTAACAAGTATCGGCATTATGATTGTGTTGTTCTGGACAAATATTATGTGTTCATTTCTAAACAAGGCGGTTTTATGTTTATTCCGCTTCCGCTTTTACGTGAACTTTAACCTATTAAAATGGATGGTTAATTAGAAAGAAGAGTCACATCATTGGAGACATTCCCATATATTATATATGCTCTGCTTGCCGTTCCGTCAGCCATCTAAAAGTATATAAGCTCAGTGCCCTTGTTTGTTTGTTTGTTAAGTAGGGGTTTATGCCTCATATGGTCGAGGCCCGCATCTTTCAACCTAGGCCTGGTTATATCGAGGCGGTTGGGGACCTGTGGTTTTTGTGGCTTGTCTGCCTGGTTGTTGCTAGGATGTGGCTCTGTTAGCCGGGTTCGCTGTTGGGCCTCCTAGCTGCAGTCCTTGTATGGACTATGTTGTGGCTCTGCCTGTCTCCGGTATTGATGAGACTATAAGGTGGTAGTCCTTAAAAGTACTTTGTGGTGGATTGGTTGGAGCTCTTTCTTCTATTCGGAGCTATTTGCTGTGTTGTTCCTTCGCTGAGTCGGTCTGGATTATAAGGTGGTAGTCCTTAAAAGGACTTTGTGTAGGATTAGTTGGAGCGCTTTCTTCTGCTTCTTTCTTGTGCTGTTCATTCGCTTAGTGGGTCTGGAACACATGTTGTCTGTAGTTGTCTATGCTGACAATGGTTGTGCAGTATCGGCTGTTGATTGTACCTGTGGAGAAAGATTTTTTTTCTTTTTTTTAAAATATGAAATGAAGTTTATAGCCCTTATAAGGACTTTATTCTGTCTGGTCAGTGCTCTTTGTTGTGTTGTGTCATCTCTGTGTTGTTCCTGTCTGGGTTGGCTGTTGATTATATGCTATGTTGCTTGCCTGCTGGTGTTACCTGTGGATTTTTTAAAAATTATTATTATTAATTTATCTATTTTTTAAATTTAATGTTAATTTTTTTTTAAATTTTTTAAATGATTTTTAAATTCCCCCCCCCCCCCAAAAAAAAGCATATATATTTATACATATATAAGATTTTGAATTTTCCTATAGTTCTATGCCTATATGCATACCATATACATGTACACACACAATTGGGTCTACATAATCATATATATGCACATACCTCCCATATACAAATATACATACATAGTCTTACCCCTGTACACATACCCATACATACATACACCTATGTATGTATATATGTATACACACACACACACATATATATATATATATATATATATATGGTTGCATCATGTACTTTTTTATGTGTCCCTTTTCAACTTTTCATTTATACTCACATACTCTCTCATATGTATTTCTATTTGTTCTTTGCCATATTCAAATCTGTTATATGGATGTCTCAATGGTTGGCTCAGTGCCCCAGTTGCTGATTACATGTTCTTCTGATCTTTCCGAAGGGGGAGCACTTTCTCCCATTGCCTCTAGTCACTCCTATTTCTACCATTCTCTTACTTAATTAATATGTACATTGTCTCGTTCGACCTCGTCTTCTCGTAGGGTATCCTGCTCTAATCAATTCAATCTTGTCTCTTCCAATCTTGGTGCTGTTCACCAGTGCATGATTTACCTATAAGCTAAACAAGCTATAGCTTAGGCCCAGTTTCTTGCCCCCCCCCTTCCAATTTTTTAAATTTCACTATCTATATATTCTTAATCGTTAAAGGACCCCCCCCATATCTCAAATAGCTTAGGGCCCCATATCTTCAATAGCTTAGGGTCCCATATCTCAAATAGCTTATGGTCCCATATCTCAAATAGCTTAAGGCCCTATCAAGTCTAAATCCGGCCCTGCTGTTCACCAAGTCTTTACCAGCCAATATTAACTCTTATAATTTTTATTATTTATTGTTACTATTATTATGGTTGAGTTTTTGGGCATCGTCGATCACGACCGACGAACATCATCATCATCACCAGCCAATACATCGGCTCTATCGTTTCCCGCGAAGTTGTTTACTATCACCGGATTACAGCGGTCTAGTATAGGTTGGAAACCACATCCGGACAAAAGAAAATTGTCCGGGTCGTGATTCCTCGCCTGACAGGACCACTCCTTCAGTCGACCCAGCTGTAAATGGGTACCTGACGCATGAGTTAGGAGAGAAAAAGACAACAAGGAAGGGGACTTGCCACCTCTTCCCTCCCCCCCCCCCTCCACCTCTAATAATTTTTGCGGTTTAGTACAGGAAGAGTTATCTTCATCCTCGATGGCAGGTTGCCGCGGTGTGCCATGCGTTAATTTTTTAACCTACTGATCCGGTGGCTATTGCAACCTTGATGACTATTTATAAAGAAAGAAAGAAGCAGGATTTGAACCAAATCCGCTCAGATAGAACCAACTCGCCTCGCATTTTGAGTCAGCACGTTTCCGTAGCGCTTGGCTGAGAGGTTAGAACGTTAGTCTCAAACCCGTGAGGTCCAGAGTTCGATCCTGGGTAAGAACTGGGTTGTTTTTTTCGGAGTGTAAATTAATAAAGGCACCCTGAATACGACAGCAAGGGCATGCGGCCTTTATCACACACGCCACTCGAATATTTCCTATAACTCCCTAACAGGAAAATTACAGTATGACAGTGTTTTTATGTTTTCCGTCATCGACCTCATTGCATCCCTCATAGTTAGTTAGTTAGTCGTTGGATCATTGTCATTGCACTCCGGACAAGTCCGTAGGTGCTCAGATCTCTCCTTGAGTGTATCCGCCAATACACGTCGACTTACGTTGACGTACGGTCCCAGTACGTCGTTGATTGACCATCATTCTTCCTCGCCCACGAATCCGCTCCTTTCAAGCGACACTACATTTCACATTTCAAATCAAGCTTCCTTATTCTAGTCATGGAACAAGAGTCATCGTCACTTATACAGTCATTTGTCCGTGCGTTTTCCCGTAGGGCATTCAAAATGTCTGCTCGATCGATCCACCAACACCCGTAGTAGCAGCGTGGATGGCCAACCTATCTGCTCTCTCATTACCCGTATGTCCCGAGACCAAATCTTGTCTTAGCTCGCACAGTACCAGGACAGGATTTACGTATAATCTAAACAAACTATAGCTTAGGGCGCCCCACTGTCTTAGGGGCCCCCAAATATCATATTTGGAACTGACATAATCTGGACTTATAAAATGCCCTATATCTCAAATAGTCTATGGCCTTATCAACTCTAAATACGGCGCTGATAGTACCTGTATATATTTCATATCATGCTCTGGGAGTCAGAGTATCACCATGTCACGTCATGTGAGCTGATATTTCAGTCACTAACCAGCTGAGATCAGCAGCCACCGTTTCTATTTCCATGATCATGCTCGATGTTGTAGTGGAGTAGGCAGACGATTTTTCAGGCACATTTATGTCCATTCTTGTAGGCAAAAAAACAATTGTTTATACAAGTAAATTTAAGTTGGAAGCCAGAGGACAATTTTTAAAAATTCTTGAGACTAACGGGAATTGAACCAGTAAGTTCTGGTGACTTTGTGTGCACGGTTTGAATGGCTTGATGAAATCGTATCTTTTTTTGGAGATGCGGTTAGTCAAGTACGGAAGAACGCGTGTTCAATAGTTGCTAGGCGATGTAACAAAAAAACAAAAACCCTGTTTATACTTATTCATTTATTTGTTGACTAAGCCATCTGTATATATTATTTTATTGTGTGATTGTGAGTGCATCTAGCAATTTCTTGTACAATCACCCTTCTTGGTCGTAGGGGTACCATATTGGATATGTACACAGAGCCTCCAGCGAATACTATCCTCAGCGATGCGGATGAGTGTTGAAATATCTTGTCCTGCCCATTCCTTGATGTTGTCTGTCCATGCCTTTATTTGCCCTCCTCTGCTTCTTCTTCCTTCGACAGTTCCATGCAGTATTGTTTTTGACAAGGAATCTTGCCTGCGTACAGATACGCTATATACAGGTTTGTGTATAGCGGTTTATACAGATTTATCTCGGTATATATATATAGGGAAAGAGAGAATACAAACATACATGTATATAGATATACAGGGAAATAGATGAACATACAGGTGTATAATGAATGGATGACGGATGGGAATGTGTAAGTATGTAAGTAGATAGCTAGAAGAATAGTTATATATATATAAATACTACCGCTGGCGATGATGGTGAGATTGATGACAATGCTGTTGATGATAGTGAGTTTGGCACTCATTTGCGTTTATCAGTCAATGGAGCTTGACTTTCAGCTCAAGATTTGTTTTTCTCTGACATTCCTTTTGATTGGAAGGTTTTCTAGAGCTTTAGAAAGTCCGAATGACTGCTTTACTCAATGACGATAGCCAATGGCGCGAGATGGAAAAACTTTAGCTCTGGAGGGAACTTTGTTGTGATTTTCATGCACTCTCGAGATGGACAGTCTTTTTCTTCATGGGGGTCTGTGATATTACTTTCTTGAAATCTCGAGCTGTACAGTATGGTGCTACAGATGGGGCTGTGGTGTGACTTTCTTGAAATATCGAGCTGTACAGTATGGTGCTACAGATGGGACTGTGGTGTGACTTTCTTGAAATATCGAGCTGTACAGTATGGTGCTACAGATGGGGCTGTGGTGTGACTTTCTTGAAATATCGAGCTGTACAGTATGGTGCTACACATGGGGCTGTGGTGTGACTTTCTTGAAATATCGAGCTGTACAGTATGGTGCTACAGATGGGGCTGTGGTGTGACTTTCTTGAATCTCTAGCTGTACAGTATGGTGCTACAGATGTGGCTGTGGTGTGACTTTCTTGAAATCTCTAGCTGTACAGTATGGTGCTACAGATGGGGCTGTGGTGTGACTTTCTTGAAATCTCGAGCTGTACAGTATGGTGCTACAGATGGAGCCGTGGTGTGACTTTCTTGAAATGATGGATAGTTATCTGCTCTGGAAGAGGTTTTGATGAGACTTTCTTGGTATCTCGAGAAGCACAGTATGATGCTCCAGATGGGGCTGTTGTGTTACTTTCTTGAAATCTGAAGAAGGACAGTCTGGTGCTCTGTGGGGGCTTTTATGTGACATTCTTGAAATCTGGAGGCATACTGCCCACAGAAAGTTTGATTTCATCACATCAGTCCAAATATGAGTCTCCAACACTCTTCATCCCAGCGGAGGTCATGAAGTGAAATACACATATGCCTACCTATTTTTTCAGAAATGTCGACTTTCTTGGGAGTTAGCGAGCCAGTCTAACAACAATGACTCTCACCAAGTAGATCGATATCATTGTGCAGGGCAAATCTTGGCTGTTCCGTTGCATGGCCTTGTTCCTGGAGGTGTAAGTTATATTGTAGCATGTTGCATTCAGGAAACAGCGATCATTACCCCCCCCCCCATTTCTTATGGTGTACTGGTTTTTGTGATTTTCAGTTGCCAGTGTGGTCTGGCGAATGGTTGAGATTTTAGAGCGTTGGTGTGAGATTCAGTGTTCATAACACCATTCAGAAATTGTTTTATTTCTGTCACATGGTAAATTAAAAACACACCCTGTGCAACACGTAGTTAGGGCAATGTCATGTGGCCGTTATCACACAACCGCAAATATCCATATGTGGCCTTTATCACACAACCGCAAATATCCATCCCCCCACTTAACTCCTAAAAGTGGGAAACAAAGTAAGGATAGTTTTTTGACAGGTTGCCATTGTTTTGTGAACGGTCCGGATGCCCTACTGCATACAGCTGAAATTGAGTCATGTGCCTACACCGTCCAAGACGAGCTTACGGTATCACATATCAGTCACATGCCATACATTGCAATAGATGATTATACATGAAGCATGTCCTGTATTATTGTTGCTTCACTCCCCAGGAATTATTCTCTTACTTCATATAGACATTGCAAGGCAGCAGATTAAGGGAAGAGACATTGCAATGCAGTAGATTAAGGGAAGAGACATTGCAAGGCAGTAGATTAAGGGAAGAGACATTGCAAGGCAGTAGATTAAGGGAATAGACATTGCAACGCAGTAGATTAAGGGAATAGACATTGCAACGCAGTAGATTTGGGAAGAGACATTGCAAGGAAGTAGATTAAGGGAAGAGACATTGCAAGGCAGTAGATTAAGGAAATAGACATTGCAAGGCAGTAGATTAAGGGAAGAGGCTTCGGAAATCAGAATATGACTATTATTACTGTAAACTCCCCATCTAGACCAACTCCTTGAAGTGGAGATGGTGCATAACCGTAGATACCGTGGAGTACTAACAATCCTACTATTTGAATTAATGATATGCCTTCTTTCATTACTTTTCTTGATTATTTCCATGTTTTCCATTGGCCAATATTTATATTCTTTAAAATGAGAGCCATAAATAGGCAAGGATATAAATAATAACCAATGGAAAACGTGACAATAATTAAAAACGTACTTAATTAAGGTCTGTTTACGTTTAACTGTTAGGTCTTCTAATGCCGACGGTCACGGAATAACCCAACCAACAGAGGCAGGAAACTAAAATTGGTCGGGCCATCCCCTATTTCGAGCATGACCGCAGTCCTTCCCATGTAAACACAGGTGCTGGAGTCGGAGACACCACACCGAGAGGCGCACCAGCAACCATGGTTTTATTGCAACCCGCCTATTTAACATGTCTGCACGACTCATTAATTGTTGTGTAGATGTGTTAAGCTGGAAACGATAAGAAGAAGAAGAAGACTGTGAAAGTAACAAACAAGTGGATAATCCCTCGTCTCTTTAACGATTTTCTACATTAAAGGTCACCAAAAAATTAATATATAATTAAAAAGAGGGAATTATAACGAAAATGTGCGAGTTATATTTATTTAGATAAAATTTGTCGAATACGTATCTACGGTCCTGATTGAATGGAATGGTTTCTCTAGAGGCGTTGATACACTGGAATGGTTTCTCCAGAGGGTCTTGATCCAATGCGATGATTTCTCCAGACGCTCCTGATAGAATGGGATGGTTTCTCTAGACGACTCTCATTCAATGAGATGGTTACCCTAGAGCTTTTTTAAATCCCCAGAAAACACGAACTCTTAACGCTATGCAATGATGTGAGAAGCATCCTACACAGAGAGTGTGTATTATGTGTATGTCATTACTTTTCAACTATACGTTTACTGTTAGTTATCACTAATACAATAATCCCTTTTGTGGTAACAACTAACTCTATATGTGACGTCTGTGCTTTGATTTTTATGTATCAAATCTCCAATGTTATTGTACCAGGATTACCGTAATCTTCTTTACTTTTAAAGGTGACAAATTATGATATAACCAAATTGGACTACTCCGCGGTCGAAAACATCATATCTTACCAGAAGAGGGATTTTTTATTTTAAAATGGATGAGCGGACTAACCACTAAAGCACTACGCCGACATGATGGATAGAAACTGAGTACAAATAAGAAGACATCAAAATAAGTTCATCAGTTCATGATAGCTTTTTGTCAAACAGTAGATGTGACGGAAAAAGGGGAGCAAAGAATAACAACACTGTTTACCTTCTATTCATGTCGAAAGAGGCGACTAAGAAGGTTATGGGGTGGAGTTGGCTGCCTTGTTCCATATAGATTCAAAGTGACAAAAAATCACGCTAAAGACAGTTGTGTCAGGCCAAAAATGGCGAATATATTGCATCTAAGCCATAAACCATGATAAAACGCATCGCGTTCTTCGGATTACATGCTGCAGGAGTTTGTAAACGAACGCAGAAGAAGAAGTAACAGTGTGCCTCAAAATCTTTTTTTTTTCTTTCTTCTTTTACTTGTTTGAAGTTCCCCATTTAAAGAACTAGTAATAATAATATGCATCATCACTGGAGAGTTCCATCACGAATTACAATAAATTTTGAAGTGTAATACCATTTATAACAGTTTGTGAACCACTGACAAGACAAATCTTTATTCTTATCATAGATAATGTATCATTATAAGAAACAAGATGTAGACATTGCCATGTGACGTATTCCTTCCAGAACGTTGTCTTCTCAATGAACTCTCTGAACCTCTCTCTGTCTTGGGCGATGTGGCTTGCATTTTCTAGCGATGTATTCGTTATCTTTAATGTCGTCAGTCCATCGTCTTCTTGGTCTGCCCCTTTTCATCTTTCCAGGTACTCTTCCCTCCATTATTTGTCTTTCTAAACAGTTATGTCTCTTTATATGACCAAACAGGCGTAGTTTTCTTTTTGTTATTGTGTTTAGTAATCAACACTCTGGAATATTCAGTGTGTTTATAATATCTGAGTTTCTGATTTTATCCTTCCATGATATTCTAAGTATCTTCCTGTAGCATTTCAGCTCGAAGGATGTAGACATATGAGTGAGTAATTACATTTGTTTTTGGTGAACTAAACACTTTCGACCACGAGCGAAAGTCCATTTTGGTTATTTTATATCTCATACGAATGAGAAAAAAAAAGAAACATATTTTTATAAATGAAACACGTATTTTTATTTGTTCAGCTATTCTTATATTTACATTCAATAATTCAAATTATATAATATCACTTATACATTTCATTCTGAATTGAATTCACGATAATCTTTCATTAAATTTTCTCATTCTTTCACTTGATTCTGTTGATCAGTTTTAATTTCAGGAATGATTCTACAATCAAACAACTTCCAGTTATCATTTATGCTGAATTTATGAAAACATCTAGGCATTGATTATGTTTGGCGGTGTGGCATACAAGGGAGACGACAGCTTTCCAAATGTTTGAAGTTGAGATTTTATTGGAGTTGCTTCCTCTAGGTCATCGAAGGGTTTACAGTAGTGCATGCTGGATTCTGAATCGTATCCGGTGTCATCTGTTGAAAAATAACCGTTAGAATTTATGTGAAGTTCCATAAATAACAACATATTTTTAGATTCTAAAATCCGTTTATACGGATTATGATAATACTATTGCTAAATATGCTGCCGTTTCTGCTTGTATTACTCCTACTACTACTATTACTACTACCACTACTACTACTACTATTACTACTACTATTACAACTACTATTACTACTACTATTACTACTACTACTATTACTACTACCACTACTACTACTACTATTACTATTACTATTACTATTACTATTACTACTATTACTATTACTACTACTACTACTACACCTATCACTACTAACACTACTATTACTATTACTACTATTACTATTACTACTACTACTACTACTACTACTACTACTACTATCACCACTACCACTACTGCTACTACTACTACTAATACTACTACTACTAATACTATTACTACTACCACTACTATTACTACTATTACTATTACTACTGCTACTATCACTACTACCACTACTACTATTATTAGTATTACTACTACTACTATTACTATTACTACTACTACTATTACTGCTACTACTATTACTATTACTATTACTACTACTACTACTATTACTACTACTACTATTACTATTACTACTATTACTATTATTACTGCTACTATTACTATTACTACTATTACTACTACTATTACTACTATTACTATTACTATTACTACTACTACTATTACTATTACTATTACTACTACTACTATTACTACTTCTACTACTATTACTATTACTACTACTACTACTACTATTTTGACCGTTGACGTTACTGTTACTACTACTAATTGCTACTGCTAGCAGTATTATTGCTGATACTGTTAGAACTTCTACTACTATTAGTTACTACTACTGCTAACTAACTACTACTATTGCTAATACTAGTACTACTATTACTACTAATACATTTACTATTACTGCTACATGTATTAGACATACATTACTATTGCTAATACTACTTCTATTAATACTACTGCAATCAATGTTACTACTACAGTTACTATTACTACTTACTACTACTAATACTACTACTTCACTATTACCGCTACAACTATTACGACTAGTATTACAACAAAAATACTACTATTTCTGCAACATCACCAAGAATAACATCAACAACAACGATTATTTCAAATATTACTAACCACTATTAGGGGGCCAACTGCTACTACTCACACCACTGCTACCACTAAACTTCTTGAATCCTAACATAATTTCTTGGATTCTATATAGTAACAATGTTTCAATCTCACGAAAAGAGGGGGAAAAGCATTTGACAGAAAAAAGATAGAAAAGTAGGCGTATTTTTATATTTTAACGAAAACAATTCTTACATTATACTCGTTCTAACAGGAAACAACATCAATTTTTTATTTTCATATTAAAGTAAAATCAATTTTTAATAGATTCTTTACTTAAAAAATAATAGCAATAATGAATCTTTAATATTATTACTTTCAGCAAATTCAAATGACGACTCCACTACTACTGTATATGTACAATATCTCCACTCCCACTGTATATGTACAATATCTCCACTCCCACTGTATATGTACAATATCTCCACTACCACTGTATATGTACAATATCTCCACTACCACTGTATATGTACAATGTCTCCACTACCACTGTAGATGTACAATATCTCCACTACCACTGTATATGTACAATGTCTCCACTACCACTGTAGATGTACAATATCTCCACTACCACTGTATATGTACAATATCTCCACTACCACTGTATATGTACAATATCTCCACTCCCACTGTATATGTACAATATCTCCACTACCACTGTATATGTACAATATCTCCACTACCACTGTATATGTACAATGTCTCCACTACCACTGTAGATGTACAATATCTCCACTACCACTGTATATGTACAATGTCTCCACTACCACTGTAGATGTACAATATCTCCACTACCACTGTATATGTACAATATCTCCACTACCACTGTAGATGTACAATATCTCCATTACCACTGTAGATGTACAATGTCTCCATTACCACTGTAGATGTACAATATCTCCACTACCACTGTATATGTACAATATCTCCACTACCACTGTATATGTACAATATCTCCACTACCACTGTAGATGTACAATGTCTCCATTACCACTGTAGATGTACAATGTCTCCATTACCATTGTAGATGTACAATTAGTAGTGTCTCCACTACTACTGAACATGTACAATGTCTCCACTACCACTGAACATGTACAATGTCTCCACTACCACTGAACATGTACAATGTCTCCACTACCACTGAACATGTACAATGTCTCCACTACTAAAGTGGATGTACAATGTCTCCACTACTACTGAACATGTACATGTCTCCACTACTACTGAACATGTACAATGTCTCCACTACTACTGAACATGTACAATGTCTCCACTACTACTGAACATGTACAATGTCTCCACTACTACTGAACATGTACAATGTCTCCACTACCACTGAACATGTACAATGTCTCCACTACTACTGAACATGTACAATGTCTCCACTACCACTGAACATGTACATGTCTCCACTACTACTGTACATGTACAATGTCTCCGCTACCACTGAACATGTACAATGTCTCCGCTACCACTGTAGATGTACAATGTCTCCACTACCACTGTAGATGTACAATGTCTCCACTACCACTGTAGATGTACAATTAGTAGTGTCTCCACTACCACTGTAGATGTACAATGTCTCCTTTACTACTGAACATGTACAATGTCTCCACTACCACTGAACATGTACAATGTCTCCACTACTATCAACATGTGCCGTATACACAACGAAGTTTGCCTGTAACGGACATTCAATATCTTCTGTCTCTTGCTTTTGGTGGTGCACTCAGCAAGGCTACAACATATCAGTCGTATGATGTTTCTCTCCCACTTGTATCTCTTCCTACCTCTTGCTCGAATTCCCTAAACTCTACCCTCCAGTAATGTCTTCAACACGTAGTCCATGTCCAATATGTCCACAATACTTTATCTGTTTGATTTTTATTTCCTTTAATAACGTTTTATCATACGAAATGTTGTCAGAGCCTCATTGTTTGTTTCTTCTCTTTCCACGAAGTTCTTCCTATTTTTCTATATATCTAGGCCCTACATCTCAAAGACATAAATTATGTTTTACATCTGTTTGTTCATTACCATGTTTCTGAGCCATACATGAATGTAGAATAGATATTGCATTTTATAATTCTAAATTGTTAAATTTGTTTATCATTTGTTTAGATGTTAATTTTTTCCTAATTTCATTTAAATATTTTTAGCCATTTATATCCTCCTTCTTCCGTTTCCCATATACTATAATTTGCAGTTTTTTACATCCGAGATATTGTCAATGATCTACTTATATCTATGTCTCCGTGTATTTTTTACGTTTAGTGCCAGTTCTTCTACTATTTTGCTGATTATCATGATTGTTTTGGATGTTTATACTCAGTCTATATTTTTTCTTGATTCATCTATTTGATATAATAACCCTTTTAATGACGTATTTTAAAATGGTTATTTCCATTATACTTTACGGATATCAGATAATACCATAAATATTGAGTGAAATTATTGTAAATCGGTTTTAGTTGGACAGTTTTATTTTGTTTTGGTTCTTTGTTTATAATATTAACAAAAAATATAAATCTAAAGTACTGTATTATATATTATTCAACCGTACTGTATTATAAGATTACTCAACCATACTTTATTGTAGATTATTCAACAATACTGTATTATAGATTATTCAACAATACTGTATTATATATTATTCAACAATACTTTATTGTAGATTATTCAATCATACTTTATTGTAGATTATTCAACCATACTTTATTGTAGATTATTCAACAATACTTTAATGTAGATTATTCAATCATACATTATTGTAGATTATTCAATCATACTTTATTGTAGATTATTCAATCATACTTTATTGTAGATTATTCAATCATACTTTATTGTAGATTATTCAATCATACTTTATTGTAGATTATTCAACAATACTTTATTGTAGATTATTCAATCATACTTTATTGTAGATTATTCAATCATACTTTATTGTAGATTATTCAACCATACTTTATTGTAGATTATTCAACAATACTTTAATGTAGATTATTCAATCCTACATTATTGTAGATTATTCAATCATACTTTATTGTAGATTATTCAATCATACTTTATTGTAGATTATTCAATCATACTTTATTGTAGATTATTCAACAATACTTTATTGTAGATTATTAAATCATACTTTATTGTAGATTATTCAATCATACTTTATTGTAGATTATTCAACCATACTTTATTATATATTATTCAACAATACTGTATTATATATTATTCAACAATACTTTATTGTAGATTATTCAATCATACTTTATTGTAGATTATTCAACAATACTTTATTGTAGATTATTCAACAATACTTTATTGTAGATTATTCAATCATATTTTATTGTAGATTATTTCAATCATACTTTATTGTAGATTATTCAATCATACTTTATTGTAGATTATTCAACAATACTTTATTGTAGATTATTCAACCATACTTTATTGTAGATTATTCAACAATACTTTATTGTAGATTATTCAACCATACTTTATTGTAGATTATTCAACCATACTTTATTGTAGATTATTCAACCATACTTTATTGTAGATTATTCAACAATACTTTATTGTAGATTATTCAACCATACTTTATTGTAGATTATTCAACCATACTTTATTGTAGATTATTCAACCATACTTTATTGTAGATTATTCAACAATACTTAATTTTGGAGTATTATCTCTAATTAAACTACATACAACTATGGAGAGTGATTACACTTCATAATCCATAAGTCGTTTCATCTACGTTCTTATTCTTCTTCCGCGTTCATTCTCAAACTCCCGCCAGATCTCTATTATAGCAGGACAATTGTCCTACTAGATTTCCAGCAGGATTTAGTCCAGAGAATGGAAATGCGTTGTGTCGCCGTTTTATTTTCGCCAATGGCCCAACACATCCGTTTCGGCGGGATCCACGTTCAACCGCGGCGAACTACACAGGGTAGTTGTGACTTTCTATCCCATAGAGTGTCAAAATCACACAGAAACCACGATGAACTGACATATTTCAGGCTGAAACGTACAGATATAACAGTTATGATATAAGCAATGTCACAGCGGACTCCGTTCTCTGGACTACATCCTGCTAATCTTCAGGAGTTTGAAAATGGACACAGAGAAATAAGTCTGCAACTAAACACAACTATCATATGAAAAGAAGCCACTTCTCAAATATCTTCATTAAAAACATTCAAGACAATACAAGCTATCATATTGATAACACTTTTTCATTTCCTTCCGTTTCAGCAAGTGAGAGGTTATTAGATTTCACGCGCCAGAAACAACTAATTTAATAAAGCCTTGCTTAAGATTTAAATGTTGATTTTTATGTTGACTTTTTTACGTAATTTGTAATTAGTTTATGCGAGTGCTGATTTGATTTTTATTAATAACACGTCACCAAAGAAATTAATCATTGTTGTGGTGTGTTGTCGTGTCCGAAATAGGGGAAAATAATACAATCAATTTTATCTGCCATACATGTCGTAAGTAGTTACTAAGAAGGTTGTGGGATGGAGTTAGCTGTCCCATCTCATTAGGGTTAAAATTACCAGAAACCTTACTGAAGTCAGATGTGCCAGGCACAAAGGCGCAAACTTTACTTCTAAACTGTAAATGTCACATCGTGTTCCGTTCTACATAATATATCTTGCTAATCTACAGGAGTTCGCGATTAAACGCAAAAGAAGAGCTATTGGGGTAATATTTACAGTAAATATATACAAATAGGGGGAAAGAACGTTTCTTATAAGCTTCTTTATATATAATTTTTAAAAGAAACCCTGATTGAATGAACATTTCGACAGAAAGTCTTTATCAAAAAGTGACCGGTTGCAAAATAAATATGTAAATAAATATGGATGTGTTATAAAATAATAAAAGATAATAATACTGGTGAGATAGTGAAAGTACTGGTAAAGCAGAATAACGGCAATACTAATTAACGTTTCAGTAGAATAGCTTCGTTAGAAAAAAATAACTGTACCATAATTTAAAAAATGTCACCTGACTTTGTTGGAGTTTATTGGTTGACTATGTATATATTTATGTGTTGATGCATAAGCTGAGATGATAGTAAGATTACCACGCAAATTTAACTCGTTGAATTAGATCGTTGTTCGAACGCAGATCACCCACATTGTAATGCCAATGTTATTAGATATATCATTCATCATCATCAAGTGCCGTACCGACTGTTGTATGCGATCATGGCTCTCCACATTCCACAAGACTCTATCTCTTTATCAGGATCGTTACAGTATCCACGCCGTGCCAGGTTGTTCAATTGTCTAATATTTTCTGACGTTGTAGCCCTTTGTCTCTGTTGCCTTCAATCTTGCATGTTGTGACCATGCTTTCCAAACCTCCTTGTCTTACAACGTTGCCAAAACATTAAGATTGGTTTTTTTTCTTATATTATTGACTAATGTTTTTTCCTTATATTATTGATAAAGTTCCATCTCGCATTTGACTCTTCCAACACCCCCACATCAGTTTTCCTGACAGTCCATGGTATTTTCAATATTCTTCTATAGAAAAACATCTCTATTGCTTCTAACTTACCACTTTCCTGCTCGTTTATTATTCAAGACTCGCATACATATTATAGGAGTTATATAGCACTTCAGGACTCTCTTCCTATGTATTAGTGGCGCATCAAAATTCAACAATAGCTGGAATAGTAATCTAATTTATATAATATTATATAGTATTATATATATATATTATATATATTATATAGTAATCATTATTGTTTATTATTTAGATGGATAAAATTGCCACAAATAGTCAAACAAGACGATGGCCAGCCAAATGACTCATCTGAACTACTCTTTACCATAGATCAATAAGTGTCTACTCGACAGTTTAAATTAACAGCTGCAAGAACATATAAACCTACCCAACGAAAGATGCCTCAATCTCAACATCAAAATCAATATAAAAATGCCGAAGTAATGTCTATGCAGACAACCCAATACAATAATCATAAAGATAAATTGCTAATGAAACAAATGCAAAGATTTATATTGCTTGTGAGAATTTTACAAACGACAGAAGAGTGGAGAGAAAAATGAGACAAGAATTCGAATAGCCTACTCCTACTATGTTCTGAACTTAAACCAATCTTGAAATATTCATCTATCCTGATGGACACCAACAGAAAAATCATGAATTCAATTTTCACATCAACGTTGTGTTATCAATGTCAGAAATCGACACTAACTAGAGTACAAGAGAGAAAGCTTACTACGGGTGAAATGCGATGTCCAAGAACAGCAGCAAACAGAGCATGAAGCGTTCGTGCAAAGAATAAAGAGATTACAAAAGCTGCTGGACCAAACATGTGGTCGCATATATTGGAAAACAGTCTGAAATGGTTCGAATACTTAATGATAATTAACCCATATTGACCATCAGCAAGAGTAAACAACGTAAGAATGGAAAAAACAGCAAGAGGCAGAGAAAATCGAAGAAGAAGGTGGATTGAAGGAGATAATAACGTTCTTAGACGCCAAAATACAAGCATTACTACGTATCAAGCTATCAAAAATTTTAAATTCCGAAAGCCGATCGCCATTCAATCCAGCGATGTCTAATAATTAAAGCATAGAAATGACTATATATATATATATATATATATATATATATATATATATATATATATATATATATATATATATATATATATATATATATATATATATATATATAGACATTTAAAAAGTATATTTGAGTTGTTTATCTATCGTTATTGCATATTTTTTTTTTTCTAACGAAGGTATTAAACAGAAACGTAAATTTTTATTTCACTTATTCCTTACCGTAATTACTTTCAATATCTCATCAGTATAAGTATTTTTTATACTGAATTTATATTACATTTATTTTCGTATGCTACGATATCAGCATTTTTCATGAAATACTCCCACCTGATGTGTCTGACCAATGGGCAAAAAAAAAAAGAAAACGGCGATACAACGCATTTCTATTCTCTGAATTATGTAATGCTGGGAATATAGTGGGACCATTGCACTGCTACAAGAGAGATCCAACGGGAGTTTGAGAATGAATGAAGAAGAAAATGACATTCTATAAAAAGTTTCTAAGAATATCAAGGAGAGAATGCTGACCTAACACAGACGTCCGTAAAGACATGAACATAAAAGAAGACTGCCTGCTAAAAACTATCAAAAATCTCAAGCTGACATATGTTGGACATATTTTAAAAATAGAAAATTGGTTAGAAAAATTAGTTATGGAGAATATTCTAGGTAGAGAATAAGAGGCAAACTAAGACTTATATGCACACAGGATATCAAAGACCTATCGAATATTATATTGCTAGAGGCAAGGCATACATAGAATCGGCGAGGTTTACAGCGTGGCAGTGAAGATAACGTTCTGCAAGGGACATGTCGCATAGACAAAATGTATGTTAATATAGCCCACGCCTGACCGTCCTATCTTCTCTAGCTTTCAGGTAATTATATACAGATTGTTTAAATTAGAAAAAGATATGTCCGTTTTGAGTGTAGTGGAGTTTGGTATTTGAAATGACTATCCCTCCTTCTTACATATTTTTCGTCATCTAATATTCAATCAGCTATGAGTCTACGCAACTGCAATGGCACCTGTTATTCTAACTTACATGTGACTAAACTCTTCGTCACCTATTGACAGATATTGAGTCCCTATTAGTTTACAAGAAATGCGCTGATATTTATTAGACTAGGTGAAATGTCTATTGCAATATATGAAATTTGTTGCAGTATGTGATATGTTTTTGTATGTATGGCATATTTTTAATTATGTGAACATTTATTGTTTAAGAATGTGTACGACATATTTTCCACGGTTCGTGTTGTCAAATTTCTGCTACAGTTTGAGAAAAGTGTGGCACACATTGTGAAATGTTTGTTATACCACATGAAATTGTTTATGTTTCAGTATTTGAAATGTTTCTTACAGTATTTGAAATATTTGTTATAGTTAATTTGTGATGCCGTTTTTGAAAGGTGTGTTTCGGTATGTAAAAATGTTTGTTATTGTAATTTAATGTGTTACAATTTGTGTAATGTTTGTTACAGTATTTGAAATTTGTGATTCAGCTTCTAATATTTGTTTCAGTAAGTTAAATCTTTGTTACCATTTGTGCAATCTGTTTTAAAATTTGGTGAAATCTTTGTTACCGTTTATTAAATATTTTTTACAATTTGTGAAATCTTTGCTACAGTAAGTGACGTGTTTTGCGGTATGGGAAATATTACGAGTTTGTTACGGTATATTAAATATTTTTTTACAGTATATGAAATGTTTATTAAAGAAGAAATATTGTTTTTTACAGTATATGAAATGTTTGTTACGGTTTATAAAACGTGTCTTGTTGTGAGTAAAATGTTAGTTAAAGAACAAATAATGTTCGTTACGGTTTGTTACAGATTAGGAAACTATGTTTAGTAATTGTTTGTTACAGATTGGAATATACTTGTTAAAAAAGAAAAAACTGGTTTTTACAGTATGTGGAATGTTGAACAGTGTATGAGAAACGTTTATTACTGTTTATGAAATTTTTGTTACAGTGTAAAATTTGTTACAGTTTACGAGAAATACTTAGGCCAAGAAAGCTGATTATTTTGTTTTTGTAATTATCTCTATGTCACACCCCTCAGGTTTCTGCTTACACCCCCAAACCTCAGGCGATTGTAAGGGCTTCTAGGGGGTGCTTCTCCAATCACTTGAGGGTAAGTCCATGAAGGAGGTGATGGCAGTGGCCTTGGTTCTGTTTCCGCCTCTTTCTCACTTGAATCACACGTACTTTTCTTCATTCTGTTCATCCGTCTATTCTTCCCACAGTGATCTGAGAATGCAGACAACATGAGTTATATTACCACATCGTTGATTTTCATTCATTTAATTCTCTTTATTTTAACTCATCGATATAATATACGATACGAGGTATGACGCAAGTAATCAGTGTCATAAATATGATGACGCATATAATGAGTATCATAAATATAATGACGCATATAATCAGTGTCATAAATATAATGACGCATATAATCAGTGTCATAAATATAATGACGCATGTATCCGTGTCATAAATATAATGACCCATGCAATCAGTGCCATAAATATAATGACGCATGTAATCAGTCTCATAAAAATAAGGGATTAAATTTCTCAATCATCTTCCAGTTATTAGTAGTTTATGTTACTATTTCATCAATATTGGAAATTACAGAAATAATTATATTAAACTAACACTGCAGATCGATATCAGCACGGTTCCCTATTTTATACTGTGTATTTACTTATAACCACTTTTGATAGTGGTGAAGCTGTGTAAATGTGTTTGGTTTGGACATGTAACGAGACACGACTCGCTCTCTAAAACGACTTTGCAAGGAACAGTCGAGGGTGGAAGGTGGAGAGGGGAAAGGGAATCCGGGACTGATAGCATCCATGAATTGCATCCATGGGCGTGGTTTTTCTACACTCCTCAGAATGGCTGAGGATATAGTTGTTGGGATAGATTTTTGTGCTGATGTATTCAGTGTGGCACCTCTACGACCCTAATGGGTTATGTATCTTATTATATCTACGTAACACGATAATATTACACTCATTACAACATCGTCTTGATGAGTCAAAAGGAAAACGAATCAAGCATAGCATATCATCGATGGTAGAGGCTGAAGACACACTGCGAAGAGTATGTGAATTTGAACAAATAGGAAATGGTAGTGAATGGGTGGAAGTAGACACTGAGAAGAAATCACTGAATAAAGTAATAATACAGCTAGATAAAGTGTGTCGAAAATCGACGGGTGTCAGGGCCAAAGTTACAGTGCATTAACTGGCCCAGCACTCGAAGTCAGGGCCAAAGTTACAGTGCATTAACTCGCCCAGCACTCGAAGTCAGGGCCAAAGTTACAGTGCATTAACTGGCCCAGCACTCGAAAGAACAAGACATAATTATATACACAGATAGCTCATTTAAGAAACATACAAATTTAAAACAGTTGAGGGTTTTTTTTGCCTATAGAAATGACGTGGTTGGTTGAGAAATCTTCCGCATACTCCACGTCGCATCGAACCTGATGGAGATAGAGGTAGTTACAACACTTAATTGGTTGATAAATGATACATAAACACACTCAATAATA
Source organism: Meghimatium bilineatum (assembly GCA_034231615.1). Lineage (NCBI taxonomy): Eukaryota > Metazoa > Mollusca > Gastropoda > Stylommatophora > Philomycidae > Meghimatium > Meghimatium bilineatum. The sequence goes on from CM067304.1 coordinate 58,722,963, forward strand.
CTCAGTCTCTCAAAGCATGCTGCACAAGATGGAAAAGAACATTTTTAGAAAGGAATGGTGGGACTTATTGAACAATTCAATTGTGCAGAGCATTACATAGGTATACTGCCCTGGTCATGCGTGGGGCAGAGGAAACGAGATAACAGACTTATTGTCAGGCAATGCGGCGATAGACGGCATAATGCTGAGAAGAGATACAGCAGACTTGATCAAGGCATCAATAAATTCATTTCAAGATGAAGATGATATAAATGAGACTGAGAACGTACACATACAGAGAATGTCAGAAATGGGAGTACCCAGAGGGGAGAGAAGGAAAAGAATTTTTTTGGGAAAAGTCTCGAAAATTACACATTCAACACCTGACCGAGACGCTGAGTCTACATTCACTGGGATGGATGCTGGAACGGAAAGCGGGACATTTATGGAAGTACCCCCACATGCTATATTACCAGCTTCTAATCAAGAATTAAGAATCAAGATTATATATATATATACGAGAGGAACTTCATTTTTTTGGCCACTTCATGAGACAGGCAGGTTTGGAGAAAATAATCACAACAGACAAAATTGTAGACAACAGAGAGAGAGAGAGGGCGACAACGTAGGAAAATATTAGTTTGACAACCTTGCTCGGCAAGTAAACAACAACGATCTTGATACATAATACTGTGGACAGAGAGCTGTGGAGAGCCATGACCGCCTACGCCAGCCGGCATGGCACCTGATTTTGGTGATGATAAGAGAGGAAACAGCAAAAGACGATCTTATGAAAACTTAATGTGACCGAAAAAAAAGTTGTGGTAAAGACAAATTATTGCCGAAGAGAACTCAATAATAATAAGAATAATAATAATAATAATAATTATACACATAACCTTTCCAGGTAGTAAAGGTGCCTCTCTGAAAACATCAACGCAAAAATTCCGCCACACCTCTCAATTAAGTTCCTTGTTTCAGTGTGGAGAACCTTAGTACACTCTGATAAACACAGATTGATAAATATGAAGCAGAAAGAATTTTTTAAAAAGTGCAAATCAGAAATAATAACAGACCCCTCAGTCAACAATCGAATAAATCATAACATACACATACACTATAACATACACGTACATTAAAACATACACATACATTACAACATACGCGTACATTATAACACAAACGTCCATTATAACATACAGGTACATTATAACATACACGTACATTATAACATACAGGTACATCATAACATACAGGTACATTATAACATACATGTACATTATAACATACACATACATTACAACAAACACGTACATTATAACATACACGTACATTATAACATACAGGTACATCATAACATACAGGTACATTATAACATACAGGTACATTATAACATACACATTATAACATACACATACATTACAACAAACACGTACATTATAACATACACGTACATCATAACATACAGGTACATTATAACATACAGGTACATTATAACATACAGGTACATTATAACATACACATTACAACAAACACGTACATTATAACATACACATTATAACATACACATTACAACAAACACGTACATTATAACATACACATTATAACATACACGTACATTATAACATACACATTATAACATACACATACATTACAACAAACACGTACATTATAACATACACATTATAACATACACGTACATTATAACATACACATTATAACAAACACGTACATTATAACATACACATTATAACATACACATACATTACAACAAACACGTACATTATAACATACACATTATAACATACACGTACATTATAACATACACATTATAACATACACGTACATTATAACATACACATTATAACATACACATACATTACAACAAACACGTACATTATAACATACACATTATAACATACACGTACATTATAACATACACATTATAACATACACGTACATTATAACATACACATTATAACATACACATATATTACAACAAACACGTACATTAAAACATGCACATACATTACAACACAAACGTCCATTATAACATACACGTACATTATAACATACACGTACATTATAACATACAGGTACATTATAACATACACATTATAACATATACATACATTACAACAAACACGTACATTATAACACAAACGTTCATTATAACTTACACGTAAATTATAACATACACATTATAACATACACCTACATTATAACATACACATTATAACATTCACATACATTATAACGTACACATTATAACATTCACATACATTATAACGTACACGTATTAAGCAAATTAATTCCGCTCCTGTATTGCTGAAACCTGTAAGCGCGGTTAAGAATAGTGACACTGTTTTCTGTCATTCTCAGCGTAAGAGGCGACTGTGGAGGCTTTAGGGTTGGCTGGCCAATCCCATAATGGGTCTAGTGACCTACAAGTCATGCTGAAATCGGAAGTATCAGACCGGAAGCTGCAAACAATGACACAATGTATTCTGTTCTCCGGACTACATCCTGATAATCTGCAGGAGTTTGAGAACGAACGCAGAAAAGGAAGAAGACACAAAGTAAAGAATAGTAACAATGATATATATATAAAGTGCATGGAAAAATAACTGTGATAATTGATGAAACTGGACTTTCACGATTGTAACACAGGAGGACAGCTGAGATCACAAATCAATATATACCAGTCGCTTCTGAGCTTCGGTCAATAAGAACAGACTATGAAAATAGTTATAATATAAATGGGTACGGATGTATTATAAGAACTACTAGTTATAATTTAAAATATAGTGAAAATAAAGAATAAAGATATTACAAATCGACGTTTCGGTATAATACTTTCGTCAGAGCAATAACTGTACAACAATACATATAAAAAAGAGAATGACAAAACATGTTATGGAATATAAAACCGGCACAATTCCACAGGAAGGATGTATCGCATGGATTGATCAATTGTATAAGATAAATAAAGAGATAAAAAAGCTATCTGACATTTTGGGATTATCTCTCCTTTCTCCAATTAATTCCCGTCAATCTTGTGTAATCTTCTCACTGTGAAGACACAGGCTATCTTGTTGCTAGTATGTTTATTTTAGTGGTTTAACCGTTTGCATCTAGATTGTCCAACTAGGGGCGATTATTAATTCTCAATAAAATGATTCTCAGTTGATGGTGCCGTATCCTATTCAGGACTTCAACCTAGCTATCAATCCACCATTTGTTGGCTGTAGTGATTATCTAGGTAAAATAAACACCATCGTAGGTTGTCATTATTTTTTGAACTCTCTCCGAAAAAAAGAACTTTTAAATAAGACATTACGACACGCGATAGAACGCACGATTTCTTGGGCACATAGTAAACACCTTCATTACTAAACCATGATGATTTTCTTATTTCTAAAAAAGAAGTATCAGGGAAACTGATTTTCTAACACTTCTGATTAAATCTATTTTCTTGGTGATCACATCTTGCTTAGAGTAGTCTTCTGCCTTACATCATCTTTTCCATTTGGCTACCAAGTTCGATCTCAGATCACATAATTTCCCAACACAACTTTTCCTTTTATTCTTATTCCTGTCCGTGGTTATGTTGTCTGAATGTTATGAGTTTTTTTTTCATGTCTTTATTTTCTTTTATTTACACCAAAGTTCGGCCAGTCTTTATTTACCATTTTTATTTGCAATTTCCATCATATTTCTCAATCAGACTATTTCTTTTATTTATTATTATTTCTTTTCATTATTTTTTCCAGACAGCCAGTTCCAAGCGACTATATTGACACCTTCGCCTAAATTATATTACAGATAGCCTGTGATTCCGAAACGTGTGTGTTATCGATCCATGAGGTGATGTATATCTGCGACAGACGCCGATGATTGTACTGTAGTTTACTTACAATTCGTTTAGAATGAATGTTAGTTGGGAGCATAAACAGAACAACCACTCAAACCCTCGTGTTCTCGAGGGGGATTACATATCATATGGTGCATAGGCCACGGATAAGTATTGCTTATTTGTCTCTACGCTTGGATTTGTTTTCAGCTTTATGTGATGTCAATCTCCGTCAAGTACTTTGTTGACTCTCTACTTCAATGGTTGCTACCTTTTCTTTTGTTTCTTTTCCCATGTGTGTTCCATATCATTCTTCTTCTGCGTTCGTTCTCAAACTCCTGCAGATTAGCAGGATGTAGTCCGTAGAACGGAATGCGTTGTGCCATGGTTTACAGCATTGCTGCGATATCTGCGCCTTTCGGCCTGACACATCTGACTTCAGCATTGCGTTGGGTCGCTGACCCTATATGGGATGGGACAGCCAACTCCATCCCATAACCTCCTTAGTCGCCTTTTGCGACATGCGTGGAAGGTAAACAGTGTTGCTATTCTTTGCTCCCCTTTCGGGCCCCGCAACACACGAGCGTCCATGCCATTAATAAACTAGCAATATCTTTTACTGATTTTCTTTGCGTGTGCCACATCAGTTTCCCGTATGCTCTCCTTTATTCTGGGTATCCAAGAGATATTGGCCTGTTCGTCTCCAAATTCCTTCATTCTTTAGCTTGTCCAATGGTCAGGACAGAAGTATACTATATAACTCAAAGAAACAATAAACAATTTTTTTATGAAGACGTAAATAATAAAAGTAAAAACCTAATGACTAAAAACAATTAAAATAATTGTCACATTGCGAGAGAGAGAGAGAGAGAGAGAGAGAAAGAGAGAGAGAGTTATTTTGTAATATGGTCAGAAACACATAAAGCACTGATATCATTGAACCAATAAAGCCAGACGTAGATCGATGGCGGAACTCTTTCAAATCAAAGTTATGTAAGAGAGCAAATATTGGATTACTAGCAACAAAACGGGAGACTTTTCAGTCAGCTATTACTTCAAAGTACGCAAAGATAATTATAAAGGTGTCAGTGTCTTAATGGCGACTATATTTAACAAAATTTAAAACAAATAAAGAAAAACGAAAAAAATGTAACAACAAAATGCAATGAAAATAATAAGAGACGTGAGGAATTACCATCAATACACTTCGGCTTCTGTCTTTTGATGGTACTGTCTGTATTAGCAGTTTAGTATCTGGTATAAATTGTTCGCTTGTAATGACTATACCTGAAGTGTGATTTCGTGTATAAATTGTTCGAATTAATGTTTTTTATCTGCACTTTAGGGGAGACGCGTACCGCAGTAGTTAACGTACTGTCTTCGCATATGAGTGGTCCTGGGTTCACTCCCCAGTTGAGGCGGAAATGTTTTTCAGATCGCAACGGCTCCCGGGTCGATCCAGCATCACAATGGGTACCGGATAATCCGGGAAGTAAAAACTGCGAGGGAGACGAGATGGCTACCGCCCTCATTTGCAGAGCCACTGAAATGTGAGATCGCTAACATCTCACACCCCTACGGCATTAATAAATACTATGGGTACTTTACTAACTACTACTATCTGCACTGTAGTTTCTTGTATAAATTGTTCGAATTAATGTTTTTATCTGCACTGTAGTTTCTTGTATAAATTGTTCGAATTAATGTTTTTATCTGCACCGTAGTTTCCTGTATAAATTGTTTTTTAGTGATGTCTATACCTTGAGTGTTGTTTATTGTATACATTATTCACTAATAATGTCTATATTGTTATTTGTATATGCAGTATTTTCTTTTACGACAGTTATATGTACTTCTTGGATCATACATTTTTCCACCTGCAACATACGGCTGCGAAACTTGGACTATAAATGGAACAACGGTAAAAAGAATATCGGCATTCGAACTAAAGTGTTGTAGGGCAAAATTAAGAACTTTCTGGACAGAAAAGATAAGGAACAGTGAGGGTTTGAGTATGCTGAATATAGAGGAAGGATGGCTGGGGAATACAATTTTACAGAGAAAACTGAAATATTTCGGACATATAAAAAGACTCAATGACATGGAAAGACGCATATTAGAGGCCAGAATTCCAGAAAGTAGAAGGAAAGGTAGACCTAGAAAGAGATGGACAGATGACATCAAAGACTGTATGAAGATATTAATGGAGTTGGCAGGCAAATTGGCACAAGATAGAATCGGGTTCATGACATCAGCTGCAAATGCAACGTTCTCGAAAGAATATGTCACGTGATGATGATGATGATGAGTATTATTACTTATATAAATTATGTTATTGTAATGTTATACCCGCAGTGTGTGTTTTTTGTGTGTGTATACATTGTTGGTTTGTAATGACTGTATCTGCAGTTTTTCTACTTGTATCGTTTTGACGATTTATTCCATTTCTTGTTTTGTACCAAAGTTTTACGTTATCAAAAGTCCAGAGTTCTAGCATGCCCGCCTTGTGCTATAGTTTACACATTTGTGAAGTACATTCTCTGCAGTGTGATTCACTTGAGCACATGTACGCTTTGCTGAGTTTACAATTTATGAATTATGTGTACATATAGTTGCTTAGTCTATTGTGTCCAACTCTTGAGTCAACATGGAATATGAGCATTAAAATGTAGGGACGATGCAAATAACCATGTATATATAGCTAAATACATACTCAAATAACCATGTTTAAAGTCAGATACGTACTCAAATAACCATGTATAAAGTCAGATACGTAATCAAATAACCATGTGTATATATAATAAGTTACATAATCAAATAACCATGTACATATAGTCAGTTACAGAATCAAATAACCATGTATAAAGTCAGATACGTAATCAAATAACCATGTGTATATATAATAAGTTACATAATCAAATAACCATGTACATATAGTCAGTTACAGAATCAAATAACCATGTATATATAGTCAGTTACAGAATCAAATAACCTTGTACATATAGTCAGTTACAGAATCAAATAACCTTGTACATATAGTCAGTTACAGAATCAAATAACCTTGTACATATAGTCAGTTACAGAATCAAATAACCTTGTACATATAGTCAGTTACAGAATCAAATAACCATGTACATGTAATGAATTATACTATCGCGCGTGTGTTGTCGAGGCCCGAAAAAAGAATTGCAACTCTATTACCTGCCATTTATGACGTACGAGGTGCTAAATGGGGTTTGGGTATAGAATTGACTGTCCTATCCCATATATGATCAGTGACCCAAAACTCATAATACATTCAATCGCAACGCCAGTGCAACGTAGATACTCGCCGAACAAGTAATGTTTCAGAGACTGGACAACTCAATATCTGATGTGGTATTGAAAGATATTAGAAGTCAAAATTCACGGGGGAAAACAAAAAAGCGGTCGTTATAGAATTTTCACAGAAAAACAGTCATAATAGCCTTAGTGCATTAACTGTGAGGCTTCAGGCCTAATCTGCCGCATGGTACCTAAATTAGTACATCAACTGTGAGGCGTACAGATATAATCTATCACATGGTATCTAAATTAGTGCATCAATTTTGAGTCTTCAGATATAATCTTTCACATGGTATCTAAATTACTGCATCAATTTTGAGTCTTCAGATATAATCTTTCACATGGTATCTAAATTACTGCATCAATTTTGAGTCTTCAGATATAATCTTTCACATGGTATCTAAATTAGTGCATCAATTGTTACACTTCCAGATCTAATCTTTCGCATGCTACCTGAATTATATCTAACTCATCATGACGTAATGTATCTAATGCTCCCTGTATCCAACTGTAAGGCTGCTGCGTGACCAAGTATAGTGATCACGTATATTTCAGTAAACATAAACAGATTTTAGAATAGTGATTCGAAAGTATAACATATAGTGTCCTCTTTCAACAAAATGTATTAAACATCATATATAGAACTTGAATATAGTTCAAGTTAAATATAGTTTGTGTGACGCATCTAAATAGCGTATTTGTACAGAGAATTTCATTGATATACTGCCCTGGTCAAGCACCAGTCACAGAAAACTAGGAAACAGATCGCTTCACAAGAAACGCTTGGTATATAAAGCAGTACTCAAAAATGTAGTACTTACTTAATAAGGGCAGTTATAGATTTGCAACACACTAAATGTATCATGGTATTGCAACACACTAAATATACAATGGTATTGCAACACACTAAATATACCATGGTATTGCAGCACACTAAATATACAATGGTATTGCAACACACTAAATATACCATGGTATTGCAACACACTAAATATACCATGGTATTGCAGCACACTAAATATACAATGGTATTGTAACACACTAAATATACAATGGTATTGCAACACACTAAATATACCATGGTATTGCAACACACTAAATATACCATGGTATTGCAGCACACTAAATATACAATGGTATTGTAACACACTAAATATACAATGGTATTGTAACACACTAAATATACCATGGTATTGCAACACACTAAATATACAATGGTATTGTAACACACTAAATATACAATGGTATTGTAACACACTAAATATACAATGGTATTGCAACACACTAAATATACCATGGTATTGCAGCACACTAAATATACCATGGTATTGTAACACACTAAATATACAATGGTATTGTAACACACTAAATATACTATGGTATGCAGCACACTAAATATACAATGGTATGCAGCACACTAAATATACAATGGTATGCAGCACACTAAATATACAATGGTATTGTAACACACTAAATATACAATGGTATTGCAACACACTAAATATACAATGGTATTGCAACACACTAAATATACTATGGTATGCAGCACACTAAATATACAATGGTATTGCAACACACTAAATATACAATGGTATTGCAACACACTAAATATACCATGGTATTGCAACACACTAAATATACCATGGTATTGCAACACACTAAATATACCATGGTATTGTAACACACTAAATATACAATGGTATTGTAACACACTAAATATACCATGGTATTGCAACACACTAAATATACAATGTTATTGTAACACACTAAATATACAATGGTATTGCAACACACTAAATATACCATGGTATTGCAGCACACTAAATATACCATGGTATTGCAGCACACTAAATATACAATGGTATTGTAACACACTAAATATACCATGGTATTGCAGCACACTAAATATACAATGGTATTGTAACACACTAAATATACCATGGTATTGCAACACACTAAATATACAATGTTATTGTAACACACTAAATATACCATGGTATTGCAACACACTAAATATACAATGGTATTGTAACACACTAAATATACAATGGTATTGCAGCACACTAAATATACCATGGTATTGCAGCACACTAAATATACCATGGTATTGCAGCACACTAAATATACCATGGTATTGCAGCACACTAAATATACCATGGTATTGCAGCACACTAAATATACCATGGTATTGCAGCACACTAAATATACCATGGTATTGCAGCACACTAAATATACCATGGTATTGCAGCACACTAAATATACCATGGTATTGCAGCACACTAAATATACAATGGTATTGCAACACACTAAATATACCATGGTATTGTAACACACTAAATATACCATGGTATTGTAACACACTAAATATACCATGGTATTGCAACACACTAAATATACCATGGTATTGTAACACACTAAATATACCATGGTATTGCAGCACACTAAATATACCATGGTATTGCAGCACACTAAATATACCATGGTATTGCAGCACACTAAATATACCATGGTATTGCAGCACACTAAATATACCATGGTATTGCAGCACACTAAATATACCATGGTATTGCAACACACTAAATATACCATGGTATTGTAACACACTAAATATACCATGGTATTGTAACACACTAAATATACCATGATATTGCAACACACTAAATATACCATGGTATTGCAACACACTAAATATACCATGGTATTGTAACACACTAAATATACCATGGTATTGAAACACACTAAATATACCATGGTATTGTAACACACTAAATATACCATGGTATTGTAACACACTAAATATACCATGGTATTGTAACACACTAAATATACCATGGTATTGCAACACACTAAATATACCATGGTATTGTAACACACTAAATATACCTTGGCATTGCAACACACTAAATATACCATGGTATTGTAACACACTAAATATACTATGATATTGTAACACACTAAATATACCATGATATTGTAACACACTAAATATACCATGATATTGTAACACACTAAATATACCATGGTATTGTAACACACTAAATATACTATGGTATTGTAACACACTAAATATACTATGGTATTGCAACACACTAAATATACTATGGTATTGCAGAACACTAAATATACTATGGTATTGTAACATACTAAATATACTATGGTATTGCAGAACACTAAATATACTATGGTATTGTAACATACTAAATATACTATGGTATTGCAGAACACTAAATATACTATGGTATTGCAGAACACTAAATATACTATGGTATTGCAGAACACTAAATATACTATGGTATTGCAGAACACTAAATATACTATGGTATTGTAACATACTAAATATACTATGGTATTGCAGAACATTAAATATACTATGGTATTGTAACATACTAAATATACTATGGTATTGCAGAACACTAAATATACTATGGTATTGTAACATACTAAATATACTATGGTATTGCAGCACACTAAATATACTATGGTATTGAGACGCACCTGGATGTGATATTTTTAGGTAAGGTAAAGGTAAAGGTATGTCCCATTACAGCAATCTGCCGTTGGGGATTAAGATACCTCTTCATGTACTAATCCGCAGCAACTATTAGGTGGAGTGGCCAGTTCCCTTCCTTGCTGTCTTTACCTCCCTAACTTATGCATAAGGTACTCATTTACTCCTGAGTCAACTGGAGGAGTGGTCGTGTCAAGCGAAAAATCACAACCCGGATATTTTGTTGTCCTGACATGGTTTCAAAACTGGCACTCTGTAACCCAGTGTTAGAAAGCAAGCTAACTATCAACTTGGCTACCGCACTCCTCGTATATTTTAGTGATATTTTAGGACGGATTAAAAGATTCCTCCTTACTCCATAAGGAGATTGCAAACTAAGCGTCTGGTTTACCAGGTTTGTGTCCTCTGCACACTCCTCTACGGCAATATAACATGGGAAACCTATATTCATTAGGAGAGGTGACTAAACAACTTGTACATGATGTGCATATATAGAAATTTTGTAGTTATGTGACAGAATAAGGTGACTAACACTGAAATATTTGAAAGAACAGAAACTACCACTACTTTTTATATGATCAGGCTGTGCAGACTCCAGTGGTTGGGACACACTAGGAGGATTGAAGATGGTAGAATACCACAGGTTCTACTTAATAGAGAATTACAGTCTGAAAAACAATCTTAGGTCGATCTCTACTTCGGCACACAAAAGATAAGCAAATAGATATGCATGATACATGTATTATTGATACATCATCAAGGGAATAGCATGCTATTGATTGTGTTACATGGAGGAAAAAGGTCAGGAATGGTATAAAGACAAAGGAGAATGTGATCGCAGTTCGTTCAAGGACTGCACGTCTAAAAAAAAACATATAACAGAACACGAAGGTAAAAGTGAGCATTTCTTCTTCTTCTTCTTTCGTTCACTTGAAACATGTCTATATCTGCAATTCTGTCTCCTTAATAAAACTCACTGTCTTTTGTAGTTCATACAGTGTCCCATAGAGCTTTGATTCCAGTGTTGTTTCCTCTGGCCAATATGTCTGCCTCAGCGTTTCATGCTCAGAACACTCTTGAAGTATATGTTTGGCACTCTGTACTGCCTGTCCACATGTACACATGGCCGTGTTGCCAATCTTGAACTTTGTATACATGTGACTGCGGAGTCGGTTGTGTCCTGTTCTGAGACGTAGAATTATAACTTGTTCTGATCTGTTCATAATGTGATAGTCATCTTGTGTTGGTGTTTGTGGCTTTCTTATTGACTTGATCATCTGTTTTTTCTGATGGTAGGTGATTGGTATATCTGGTTGATCTTCGGCAGCACCTTCCTTAGCCAGTTGGTCTGCTTTTTCATTTCCTGGTATTCCACAGTGAGAGGGTATCCACTGCATGGTTACCCTATACTGGTAAGACAATTCGCTAAGTAGTTTTTTCAAGTCTGTTAGTTTTCCAGACTGGAGAGCTTGAAGCACTGACCTTGCATCTGTCAGGAATACCACAGGCTGTAGGTCAGAGTTGGAGTTCAGCAGTTTTTTAGCTGCCACAGTAATTGCCTGGATTTCTGCATCATAATTATTGCAGAATTTTCCTGTCGGTGTTCTGATTGTATCTCTAGGCTTGTGTGGATATTCTATATATACACCTGCACCTCCATTCCTCACAGCATTCTGTGCTGACCCATCTGTGTATACTCTGACCCATATATCTTGTGGATATTCCTCGTCCAGGAAACTGAGGGTGACTGTCCTCCGCTGCACACTGTTCTGTTCGTCCTCGCTTAGTATTCCTTTCACATGGGTCTGAATGTATATTGGCATTCCATGCCTTTCACTCCATGGGGTTTGTTCTGGTACAGACCTTAAGGGGCTGTCAACTTCAGGTAGGTCTGTAAGTTGTCTACGGAGTCGTTTAGCTTGATGGATAAAGCTGCTTCTTTTCAGTCGCCCCATTGCTAGGTTTTGGAATCTTTCCTTCATTGGATGACTTTTCCTGGACTTTTCATTGGATGACTTGACACTGAAACTTTTCCGCTTGAATTAGTACTTTTGTGTCTCTGCGTTCGCCAAGTGTTTGCATTCTTCCCATTTTCTGCATCTCTGCTATGGGTGTTGATTTCATTGCTCCCAACATTATTCTAAGTGCCTGGTTTTGCACTTTATCTAGATCTTGTAATGTGGTGTTTGATGCAGGACACCACGCAGCTGAACCATATTCCAGGTGTGGTCTTATGCCTTGCTGGTAAACTTTACTGAGTATATTCCCACTGGCTCCCCATGTGGTTCCACTTAGTTTTCTCAGGATAGCTAACTTCCTCCTGGCTTTTGTTGTTGCTTTGTTTATGTGCTGCTTCCATGTCAGCTTATCATCAAAAGTAACTCCGAGGTATGTTGGTTGTTTGTCTTCCTTCAAGAGCTCTCCGTCTATCTTGATATGACCGGCTTTTTGTTTTGGTGAGAGGGTAAAGAGTGTAGTGCTGCACTTATCTGTGTTAATGCTGACACACCATCTATTTGCCCATAAGGTTAGGGCATCGATAGCTCTTTGTATTTGTTTAGTGGCCACTGTTGCATGTTCTTCCGTGCACCAGATCACCAGGTCGTCAGCATACATTGCCACTTTGATCCCGTGTGGTAGTTCAGCAACTAGGTCATTGATGTAAACCAAGAAAAGTGTGGGTGACAGGACTCCTCCCTGGGGGACTCCATGACGCAGTAGGACTTTCTTGCTTTTGCGACCATCTAATTGTACCCTGGCTCTTCTATTATGCAGGTATGCTTTTACCCATTTGTACATTCTTGAGCTAACCCTGCAATTTCGCAATTTCTTTAGGAGCCCTTCTTTCCAGACCTTATCAAATGCTTTCCTAAGGTCTATCCATGCTGCTAGTACCAGTTTCTTATCTTGGAAGGCATCCTCAATCTCTTGGGAGAGGTAGGTTGCCTGATCTTCAGTAGAGTAGCACTGTCTGAAACCTGCTTGCTGTGATACCAGAAGGTTTTCACTTTCAAGGTACCACTGCATCCTAAGATTGATAATGCGTTCCATTGTTTTGCATAAACAGCTTGTGAGGCTGATGGGCCTGTAGTTGGAGACTGTGTTGCCATCTTTTCCTGATTTGAGGAGTGGTATCATTATTGCTTCTCTCCACGCCTGTGGTACATTACCTGTGGACCAGCTTGTGTTAAAGATTTGCAGCAGCTTTGCTCTTGCTGCAATTCCCAGGTTTCTAATCATTTCATTGGACACTCCATCAGCTCCAGGGGACTTTTTCATTTTCAATTTGGATATTGCATGCTCCAGTTCTCTCATTGTGATTGGTGCCTCCATGACTTCAGGTATAGGTTCGTCTTGTCCAATGTTTTGCTGGTTCGCTCGAACCTCCTGTTGTTTGTCTGGGCTGACTTTGACGTTATTGTCTTCTGCAAAGGAATCTGCAAAGTAATCAGCTGCATGTTTACCTGTTAAAATGTTTTTATCTTTATAAAGTGTGATCCTGGTATTTCTCCCTGTACCTTCATCATTTAGTTGTTTTACAAGTTTCCATAATTTCCTAGTATCTCTTTCTAGGTTCAGCGACTCTGTTTTTTCTTTCCAGCTGTTCCGTCTGGCTTGTAACTTGGCTCTTTGAAATTTAGCCTTTGTTTGCTGATATTTGTTGTGATGTTCTTGGCTAGGTCTGTTCTCAGCCTGCTTTCTAGATGTTTCCATCTCATTTTGCAGCTTTTCCAGTTCATCATTCCAGTAGGGTTTGTAGTTTTTGCGTGCCCCCCTGGGTATGGTTTTACTAGCAGCATGTAGTATACATCTATTAAATTCACTCACTGCTCTATTGATGTCTTTGTCCAAGTTCATGTCCTTAGCTAGAACACTGGTTAAATGCTGGTACATTTTCCAGTCTGCCCTCTTATAGTTCCACCTAGTGAGCGTGCTGCTGTCCTTGGTATATTCATTGTGAATTTCCAGAAATACTGGTCTGTGGTCACTACCCCCAAGCTGCTTTCCAACGACACGTGTGATGTTCCATTCCAGGCCTGGTGAGTAGAATGCCAGGTCTGGTGTAGAGGTGGTGTGCCATGCTCTCGAGTAGAAGGTTGGTGAGTCAGCTGGCTGGTTAATAAGAATGAGATTATTTTCATCCTGCCAGCTCTCAAGTTCCTCACCTCTCTTGTCGATATGATCGTAGCCCCAGCTCTGAGAGTGGCTGTTGAAGTCACCACACACCATAAGCCTTTCTTTATCTGGAATTGTGTCTAGTGCCAATGGTTTATCATTTGGGCAGTAGTAGTTCAGGAGATGGAATTCTGCACTGTCTGTTTTTATGTGGAGCATCTGGTATTCTGCCCCGTCCATGTATACTTCCAGCTGACATGCGCTGATATTGTTTTTAACTAGTGTCAGAATTCCACCCTTTCGCCTATCTTTTCGGTCAGATCGGTAGCACTGGTAGCCTCTGATTTTGAAGGCTATGTCGCTGCTGAGGTGTGTTTCTTGGATACAGCAAATATTAACTTGTTCTTCACTGAGGACATTTTCAAGTTCCAATTTTTTGCTGTATCCATCTCTTTTACTGTTGACACCCTCAGCATTCCAGTGCATTATTTTTATTGGTCGTCTGTTTGTTTGGCCAGTAGCTCTATTCCCTTGCCTCCTGGCTCCTCGGGGCAATTGAGAAGGACTTCCAGTAACTGAGGTTGGGCCCTTTCGAGGTATAGGGCCCGGCACCGTCCCTGCCTGAACGTCCGCCACAGGGCAGGCACCATAACATTTATTAGATGCAGACATGTTTCCATTGTGTTTTATGCGTGGCAACCTGATTATCTGTGCGCCTTTTGGCTGGTTGTCTCCGTCTTCAGCACTCTGCTTACTAGGGCCGGACTATGGTCCTGCTCGAGTGGGAGTGCCCGACCAGTCTTAGTTTCCAGCCTCTGATGGCTGAACTAAGCCCCATCACCACTTCAAGGTTCTGGCATCGATGGGGAGTGAGCATTTGATTCCTTCCACATACTGTAAAAAACATTTTGTTGCTTAGCTTGGTCTTGTGAGTCACATTAATTATTACCAGATATTTTAGATTATATTTCTCACACCACAACAACAATAGCAATATTATCTGGAAAGACGGAAAGGTGTTTTCAACAAAATCAATAAGAAGTTGCAAGAGGTGGTAATGTATACTAACACATAATTATACACATGGGAATGATCAGATGCTAGAGAAGAAACTACTTCTCACAACACATCGTTTAGGAAAAAAAAGACATTAGAATACATGACACTTTGTTGAAGAGATTACTTGAGGATCATGTCGAGGGGAGAGGAACAAGAGGTAGGCAGAGATACGTGAGAGAGAAACATTACGAGATGGACAGGTTACAATCTAGACGAGTACACCGCCAAGATATGAGATAGGGGTTGTTGGAAGTTTGTTGCAGCCAACCTTTATGCTGAGACGACACTTAATGATGATCAGTGGAGAAAATATGTCATTCTTGAAAAGATCTTGAATATTACGTAATAAAATTTGACAAAGGCGCTGCAGCGCATTGTGGAATACAATGATATGCCTATATTTTTCATTTAGAAGCAGCAATGAAGTGATCAGAAACACCCATGTCATATTTACAACACCCTCATCTGATGCCTTTACCTAACGACATTGACAACACCCTCATCTGATGCCTTTGCCTAACCATATTTACAACACCCTCATCTAATGCTTTTACCTAACCACATTTACAACACTTTCAAATGATGCCTTTAACTGACAACATTTACAGCACCCTCTTCTGATGCCTTTACCTAACCATATTTACAGCACCCTCATCTGATGCCTTTACATAACCACATTTACAACATCCTCAATTGATACCTTTACCTGATCACATTTACAGCATCCTCAATTGATACCTTTACCTGATACTAATTTTATTATTCTTGGTTGACCTCTGAGTCGTTAGTTATTTTCAAAATAGTGATGATTCGTAATTATCCGAACGGGTGGTGGCACACTCTGGGATATACCCGTAGGAGCTCCGAGTCTTTCAGCAAAAGGCGAAGTGTATGAACTCGGTTGCTCTTCGTGGAGCACCCATTGATTGTATTTATTCTAGTCCTACCCGCCAATCGTCCCATTTTACTATCTTCCAGAGCAGTTTCAAACTCATTTAATCTCTTTACAACGATTATAGAAATATTTCAAACTAGAAATAAAATATTATACTCATACATTGATATTAAGTGGGTATCGCAGATGTCGGATGTGCCGTTTAATTAGCGCAAATAGAGAGGCACCACAACGCATCTCCGTTCTCTAAGCTACATCCTGCTAGAAATATAATGAGACCATTGTCCTTCCACAAGAGAAACCCTGTGGGAGTTTGAGAACGAACGCTAAAAGAAATTAAAGATTAATTGGAACAGTAGTAAAAATGTATATAAAAATGGTGTAATTGTAAACACGGAGAAAACGTGTTTCACAGATCACAAAATACAGACGGAATCGATTATTCGATCAAAAAACCATTATCAAGCAAAGAACAAGACATATAAGTGAAATGTCGATTCCGCGTTCTTGTACTTTCTAAAACTAAGTAACCTGTTGTTTTCACTGTTCGCCTAATTAAATACTTTGTTTCCGTTCAATATTTTTTTCAAATTAGTATTTCTAGGCATGCAAAACTATTTAACTATGTTCTTGATGTTGGTAATTAAAGCAGTAGTTTAACTGTGATATATTGATCGTTCGAAATAAACATGACCACCTAACATTGTTTATGACCAGGACAGAACTTCTATTTCTCGTTAAGTGATATGTACTCTTTTGATCTTAATACGTTGTAAATTAGTTTCGTAGTTATCCAATTTGTTTAGAGTTAATGAAAAAAGACTGCCACTACAAGCATTAAAATGGTTACGAGATGGACAGAGAAAAATACTAAGGTAAAAAGAAACTCCTCACAGAACATGAAAGAGGGTATGACTATTGGTCTCAGTAACATGCAAGAGCCGCACGCAGCAGAAACACATCTCTCAAACTGAAGAGCTCTTATGTCTGATCTATGCACCATAAAAAAAAGTAAAGTAATCCATTGGATTTAATCCGGATAACTTCCCGGATTAATTCGGTACTCATTTAAGGGTGGGTCGACCAGAGAGCGTTGCGATCTGAAAAACATTTCCTCCTCAACGGGGAACGAACTCAGGACCACTCATATGCGAAGCCAGTGCGATAACCACTGCGCTAACGCGGATACATATTCGGAGCTGAAGACAAGCAGACAGATAGATAGATATCCGATACACGTCCGAGTTTTGAAGGGCCTGAATGTGGAGCAAATAATAACACTACATCATGGCAAGGATACCGTTAGAGGAGATTTAAGGTTAGTCGTTACTACATAATCTTCACTGCGATAAATCTTGTTGAAGACCCATACCTTTTAGTGGAGAGGGATCCCTTCTCCCTTTAACTACATCATACTTCTAGTCTATTTGGACATTCAAGAGCTCAACAACTTGCGATTCACACAAAAAAAATTAACCCCAGAAAAACGCTAATATTGAGCAGAAACATGAGCGGACTCCTGTATAAAGACCTGTGTACAGAAAGTTAAACATTAATTGAAAGGTCCATTTTGATTATGTCTGTGCATTTTGTTGGTCGGCCTTAGCTTTCTTTGGCATACGAATGCAAGTATATAGTGACCGACGAAAAGCACGATAATAATTAAAAACGTACGAATGATATCTGTTTTACTTTCTGTACAGAGGTCTTCTTCACCACCGACGGTCTCGGCTGAAAGAAAATCCACAGCCTTGAATAGAGAACAAGAGTGATAGACGTGCACACTCCCGCGAATCTATCATCATCCCTACACTCTAATCTATCGTCATTCCTACACTCTAATCTAACATCACATATAGACTCTAATATGTCATCCATACACTCTAATCTTTAATCATCACCCCTACATTCTATGCTATCATTACACCTACACTCTAATCTGTCATTCATAGACTTTAATCTTTCATCACCATCCATACACTCTAATCTTTCTTCATCCCTACACTCTAATATATCATCATCCCTACACTCTATTTTCAACAATTGGAAAAATGTTTGTTTCCTGGCACCTGGCAAATGACTTTTCATAGACATTAAACCAAATAGAGATATCACTACTTCGCTCGATCATTCTCTCTGCAAGATACATCAGTGCTTCATCCTCTCTGCAAGATACATCAGTGCTTCATCCTCTCTGCAAGATACATCAGTGCTTCATCCTCTCTGCAAGATACATCAGTGCTTCATCCTCTCTGCAAGATACATCAGTGCTTCATCCTCTCTGCAAGATACTTCAGTGATTCATTCTCTCTGCAAGATACTTCAGTGATTCATTCTCTCTGCAAGATACGTGTGATTCATCCTCTCTGCAAGATACGTCAGTGCTTCATCCTCTCTGCAAGATACATTAGTGCTTCATCCTCTCTGCAAGATACTTCAGTGATTCATTCTCTCTGCAAGATACTTCAGATTCATTCTCTCTGCAAGATACTTCAGTGATTCATTCTCTCTGCAAGATACTTCAGTGATTCATTCTCTCTGCAAGATACTTCAGTGATTCATTCTCTCTGCAAGATACTTCAGTGATTCATCCTCTCTGCAAGATACTTCAGTGATTCATCCTCTCTGCAAGATACTTCAGTGATTCATTCTCTCTGCAAGATACTTCAGTGATTCATTCTCTCTGCAAGATACTTCAGTGATTCATTCTCTCTGCAAGATACTTCAGTGATTCATTCTCTCTGCAAGATACTTCAGTGATTCATTCTCTCTGCAAGATACTTCAGTGATTCATTCTCTCTGCAAGATACTTCAGTGATTCATTCTCTCTGCAAGATACTTCAGTGATTCATTCTCTCTGCAAGATACTTCAGTGATTCATTCTCTCTGCAAGATACTTCAGTGATTCATTCTCTCTGCAAGATACTTCAGTGATTCATTCTCTCTGCAAGATACATCAGTGCTTCATCCTCTCTGCAAGATACTTCAGTGATTCATTCTAATATTTTGCTCTCCTTATGGAAATTCAAACTGATTTGTAAACGATTTCTACCGCCGAAGTTGACTGTCCTGACATAAGCGCTACATAAAAAGGGGACTCAACGCATTTCTGTTCTCTAGACTTCATCGCTGCTGGAAATCTAGCTGCACTATTTTCCTGCAACAAGAGAGAACACCGTAAGAAGTTTGCTCACGAAGAAGAAGGAAACAACAAGCACTGATTTAATGAAAAAGACGCAACATTACGGATATATCTGAATATCAACATCTGTTGTCTTGGTGATTGTATTCTCATTGTATTATTTCAATGATCTTTTCTTGTGAAGTTTTGCTAAACGCTGAGTACATAATAAACTCATCTATACCATGGCTATAATAATGGATGAATAACTAACTACTTTAAATCACCAGTTATGCCCGTGTGTTGCCGGGGCCTGAAAGGGGAGCAAAGAATAGCAACACTGTTTACCTTCCATGCTTGTCGTAAAAGGCGACTAAAGAGGTTATGGGATGGAGTTGGTTGTCCCATCCCATATAGGGTCAGTGACCCAGAGACATGCTGAAGTCGGATGTGTCAGGCAGAAAGGTGCAATATCGCAGCATTGCTGTAAACCATGACACAACGCATTCCGTTCTCCAGACTACATCCTGCTAATCTGCAGGAGTTTGAGAACGAAAGCAGAAGTAGAAGAAATCACCAGTTGTAAAACGAGCTATATAATGGCTAGAATAATTGATGAATAATTAATGAATAATTGATGAATGATTGATGAATAATTGATGAATAATTGATGAATAATTGATGAATATTTGATGAATGATTGATGAATAATTGATGAATGATTGATGAATGATTGATGAATAATTGATGAATGATGAATAATTGATGAATGATTGATGAATAATTGATGAATAATTGATGAATAATTGATGAATAATTGATGAATAATTGATGAATGATTGATGAATAATTGATGAATGATTGATGAATGATTGATGAATAATTGATGAATGATGAATAATTGATGAATAATTGATGAATAATTGATGAATAATTGATGAATAATGGATGAATAATTGATGAATAATTGATGAATGATTGATGAATAATTGATGAATGATTGATGAATAATTGATGAATAATTGATGAATGATGAATAATTGATGAATAATTGATGAATAATTGATGAATAATTGATGAATAATTGACTACTTCAAATCACTAGTTGTAAAACGAGCAATACTATGTTCTCCTTAAGATTCCGTTATATTACGCAGAAGAACAGAGGCTAAACATAACAATACATGGAGAAATGCTACAACAAGTGGAATATTATTAATATCTTGCATTTATGTTAACAAATTATTGTAGATGTGAAAAAAAGTTAAAAGAAGAATATGAATGGCTAAAAGTACATTCAATGCATGAGGAAAATATTGACTTCTAAACACATTACAAACAAGCTAAAAATAAAAATTATAAAATGCTTATATCTATTCTGTATTAATGTATGGCTCAGAAACATGGACAGTAAATAAACAGTTGTATATAAGACATAATTAATGCCTTTTAGATGTGTATATATATAGAGAGAGATAGAGCGAATTCATGAAAAGAGAAGAAAACCAATAACAAAGGTTATAACAACAGTTCGTATGAAGAAAGAATTATTAAAGAAAATAATGATCAAACGAAGACAATATTTTGGACACATTAAAAGACATGACACCTTGTTGAAGACCTTACTTGAAGGTAAAGTCGAGGGGGAGTCCAGCAAGATGTAGGCAGAATTACAAGTGGAAAAGTAACATCACGAGATGGACAGGTTACAGTCTAGCAGAGTGTACCACCACGACAAGAGACAGAGATGTTGGCGGTATATTTCAGCCAACCTTCGTTGCGCAGACGACACTTAATGATGCTGATATTTCTCGATAGCCATCGCTACAAGAGTATGTAAATTCCCCTAAGTGAATTGGTGTCAGATAGGCAAACCAGGGTAAAATCTCGTCAGCAACATTCTGATTTCGTCTACAATTTCTCGGGCCCCCTAATAATGTTATTCTCTTTTCATATGAAAGTTGGGATGTATTTCTAAACAATTCTGTAGCCCTTTTTATCTATCAACAATACACATTCAAACCGCATGTGAAACGAAGTTGAGTTGCATCTAAAATCTAATATTTGGACAAAGTAGCTTGCAAATATTCACAATCACAAACCAATTCGTCGATGTACACGATCCAAATATATGTGAACTTGTGGTCACCGTTTTTGTAATGTTATATCCAGACAGTTGGCAGTAAAGACATCGGTACAGAAAGTAAATATCCTTCATTCGTTACATTTTTTTAAATTATTGTCGAGATTTTACTTGGTCACTATTTATATACTTTGGGTCGCATGTAAAAAAAAAAGCCGAGGCTGACCAACGAAATGCACAGAAATAATAGAAAATCATTCTTTCAGGTCATTTTTACTTTCTGTACGCAGGTCTTTACTGGAGCTCGGTGATATGTTATAGGTAACTTAAGCTTGTTCGCAAAAAGTTACAAGAGTACCTGTAATAGTTTCTGAGAAAACTGCATTAGACCAGTGTTTCTCAACCTTTTTTTACCATGCCACACCTAAGTCTTTCTAAAATTATAATGTACCTCCCCCCTTTCCCATGTAACATACATATTTTTTATATTCAAAAATTGTATTATTTCCCCCCCCCCTAATTGCCATATGAACAATTAGATTACCCCTTCCCTGTACATCCAAATTTCCCCCCCCCCCCAAGTGGGGCTTGGCCCCCACTTTGGGAAACACTGAATTAGACAGGGCAGGAATTTCAGAACCAACTACACTGGAATATTTTAATGCAGCCAAGTATTTTTGTAGATGTTAAACACGTGAATACCTGCGCAGTGGGGGAAGGAAGGGTGGGGTGTTCAAGATCGAAGCAGGCAAATATTGGTGCGGATACATGTCAGCCTATGCTGCGATGAATGTTGTTTTTTGTTCATTGAAAAAATTGCGGAAACATGACAGAGATCGTGAGATTGACAGGTTACAGTCTAGCAGAGTGTACCACCAAGACAAAAAGACAGAGATGTTGGCGGTATATTGCAGCCAGCAAGTGCTCTTGTCAACAAGTGCTCTTACACGTGCTCTTAATATGTAAATGGATTGCCGTTATTGTATTCGGGTTTCCGTATATATACTTCATCCCTCAAAGTGAAGTGGTGTCCATAGTTGTCCATAGATTTCTACGAAAAAAATGTTCTTTTAAACGAAACGTCATAACCCTGGATCGAACTCGCAACATCTTGAGAAAAAGCAATCGCTTAACCGCTATGCCAATAACTTTTCTGAAACTCTGGCGGAATGTGGAATATAATTGATAAGGGGCTCTCACTTGCTGTGTAGACATGTTCAACCGTGAACGAGAAGACAATGGACTCACACTTGGTGTATAGACAAGTTAAATTGCGAACGATAATGTACTATTGTTGCTGGTGTTGTTCGTTCGTCAAGCACAAGTGATGATGACCATTTTTTACATCCACTTTTGAAAATTCAGTTAGAATTATGACCATGCATAATAGTTCGTAAGATGGTTAATGAGCCCTATTCGAGATGTAAATGTCTCTGGACAGTTCGGACATGGAATGACCCCTGTATGCGAATTTGGTCTATCCGTGACTTCCTAGCTACTCTCTGTTGTTGGGCTGCAGCATTTCTCCTCTTTCTACAAGATGATGCGCTCTTTTTGACTGTAGAGCGCCATATAGATATATTTTGTGCACGTTCTTCCCATGTGTCTTGGTATATTTCAAACGCTTTCAGTGAGGTCTTTAATGAGTACTTGTAGCGCATCTTTTGGCCACCTTGAGATCGGTTATCCTTCTCTAGCTGACCATAGAGAAGTGTCTTTGACAGGTGATTGTCTGGCATACTTACTAAATGACTTGCCCAACGAATTTGTGTCTGCATCAAGATAGTGTTAATGCTGGGGATACTAGATCTGTCAAGGACGGTGGTATCTGGAATATTGCATTGTCATTTGATGTTCATAACTTTTCTGAGACAAGTTGTCTGAAAGTGATTGAGTTTCCTCACATAACGTCTATACAAAGTCCATGTTTCGCTAGCATATAACAGCACTGCATGTACCACTGCTCTGTAGACTTTCAGCTTAGTCACAGGTTAATACCGTTTCTACGCCACACATTTTCATACAATCTGCCGAAAAATATGTTGCTGGTATAATAACAAACAAATAAGAAAAAATCTGTTGCTGGTATAATAACAAACAAATAAGTAAATTAATGTCAGAACCGGAACGATAATTAGACGAGGGACTGACACTTGTGTATACGTTAAATCTGCGAACGAAAAGAAGACAAGGAGTACTCAAGAACAATCAGAGGACATAGTCAGATTTTTTACATCTACCGAAGAAGACTAAACACATAAGTCTCTACCTTCTTCTCTTTTTCATAGTTTATTCTCACACTTTGCAGGACAGCAGGATAGAAAAAAGGATTGTGTTGTGTTGAGTCTTACACCTCAATTGTGATGTCCACGCTTTCTGTTCGACATATCCAAATTGGAATCGCCTTGGATATATTTTTAGCATTCGATTCCAAGTATATAAATAGTGACCAACAAACCATGACAATAATAAAAAATTTACAGAATGAAGTCCCTAATTAATTCTGTACAGCGGTCTTCTACTGTCGAAGGATTTGGTTTGACATTGTGGCACGGTAGAAAGTCAACAGTAGGGATTTATATATACAGTATTGCAAATATAATTTTGTGAAGATCAATGATCGCTTGCGCCACTCGGCACGGTACCTAATGATGCTGATGATTAGTACAGAAATCAATTTGGTACCGGTAGTAACTAACATACCAGGAACAAGACTAACAACTAATTGGACCAGGCAACTTCTTTGTTTGTTGCAGTTGCAGTACTGGGTCACCACGTCTGTAGATGTTGTAGAAGCAATCATTCAGGAAGCGACGTCAGCAGCTAACAGGGAAGATCAATACGACATAACTAGAAACCTCCCGTTCGATATGTCTGATAGTCGAACGAGTCTAGAGTTAAGAGAAGACAAGCCGACAAGATCATTGTGTACGTGTTGCAGAGGTTACATCTTGTTTGAATCAAACGAATATTCGGATTAGGAGTGTATTTGACAGTTTGTCTCGGGTAAGCCGGAAAAATTGTCATTTAGACCCACATGCTGTGCCGATACACAGATGAAATCTCCGTTTTCACGAGTAAGCCGGAAAAATATTGTAATTTAGGCCCACATGCTGTGCCGATACACCGAATAATCTCCGTTTTCACGGGTAAGCCGGAAAAAAAATTGTCATTTAGGCCCATATGCTCTGCCGATACACCGATGAAATCTCCGTTTTCACGGGTAAGGCAGAAAAATTGTCATTTAGGCCCACATGCTGTGCCGTTACACCAACGAAATCTCCGTTTTCTAGTAACGTATATATATTTTATTAAAGAGCTGGAAAAGTTAACGACAACTATGTAGATGTGGGATAGAGCTCACAGATATCGCTTTGCTTGTCAGGCCACAATCGTGTCTTCATATTCTTCGTTTGCCTTCAGACTTCCACATTGATGACATTGACAAATGTAGCAGTTAAACTCCAGACTTCCGCATTGAGGACTTTCATATTGGTAGCTCCAGGCACCAATCAGTGTCGTAAAGTTTTTCTTAAAAGGAGACTGGGCATGGCCACGGTCTTCTTCAAAACTTTATAGTAAGTTGCGTAGGACTGTATCAAATTTTCGGCTTTTGTAGGGCAGGTGCCACAGATACATAATTATGTTGTACCGAATTTATATGTGCTATATAGACGGTAAAGCAGTCAGTTATTTTCTGTCAGCTTAGTTTGTAATGACCACATAATCCCGTCTTGAGAATTTGATGGAAAGCATAATTTTTACAATTTGATCTGGGTGATTGAGTTTGCACTTTTATTTGAAAATGGGTTTAACGGTTGCGTGGGTTACCATATATGTAATTCATATATCACCGTGTTGCAATATCTTATATCTGTGATAGACAATACATCTGCATTTATCACTCGAAAGTCGGTAAACCACGAAATTAGTGTAAACTGTTCTATTTATATTGCAACTTTCTTAAATATAATGACAAAGTTCGCATACAAACAAACGTATAATTACGTTAATGCTTATTTCCCTTTAATTTCTGAAAAAAAATTATATCAAACTTGATGAAATAGAGAAAAATACGACGGCTTTTTACTAACTTCACTCAATACATTTATCGGGAGTGGGGTGGGGGTGGGGAAACAGAATTACAGACAGGTTGGTTCTCTCTTCTTCGAATAGTTACATTGTGAGTGTATACAGTTATTCCATCGTTCCTGACACTCTGAAAGGCGGAAGAATTGTGTTGAGTCACTCTCTCGACAGCAGCAAAACCTGTTAAACACAACCGAATATAAATTGTAAATATGAGTGAGATCCATCAATCTTGTCTAGTTACCTAAGAAAATAATATAATGTACTCCGCCATATTGAAGTCTATTTGGAGAATTGTGCAGAGAGTACACAGCCCACTCGACTTGAATGTCATTGAGCTTGTGTTCACGTATATTCTGTATTTTGAGTATAAGAAGTACAGAGTATTATCTCTGTCATCACATAAGTAAAGCTTATATGTGCAACCAGTTTATGTCGACTTGTCGGACTGAAAATACAGTTTATGCCGACTTGCCGGACTGAAAATACAGTTTATGCCGACTTGCCGGACTGAAAATACAGTTCATCTCGACTTGCCGGACTAAAAATAGTCATGCTGACTTGCCGGATTGAAAATTTTGTCTGGCAGGCCAGCACAAATACTTTGGCAGGTAAGAGATTTGACCCAGGGGTCTTATTTTGCCCACTCCTGGAGTAAAGCACCTTTATTCAAATATACGTGTTCACGTATATTCTGTATTTTGAGTATAAGAAGTACAGAGTATTATCTCTGTCATCACATAAGTAAAGCTTATATGTGCAACCAGTTTATGTCGACTTGTCGGACTGAAAATACAGTTTATGCCGACTTGCCGGACTGAAAATACAGTTTATGCCGACCCAGGGGTCTTATTTTGCCCACTCCTGGAGTAAAGCACCTTTATTCAAATATAAGACATGACTTATTGAAGCCCACAGCTTTCGGATAGAACTTCTAGATAAATAGCTACAAATAAAAACTGTCTGGAACAATCCGAACTAAAGAGGT
The DNA here is from genome assembly GCA_034231615.1 of Meghimatium bilineatum. Lineage (NCBI taxonomy): Eukaryota > Metazoa > Mollusca > Gastropoda > Stylommatophora > Philomycidae > Meghimatium > Meghimatium bilineatum. The sequence goes on from CM067304.1 coordinate 58,749,978, forward strand.
TCTTGGGTTTCTCCACAGACAATGTCATTACTGATGACAACTTCCCTTGCTGCTTCTGTCAGAGGGTTCCAGCAGGCTAGATATAATGTAGTCTAGTTCTGAGATCGATGTTCATCGTGTAGGTGATGGGGAGCTTAGAAACACTCGTAGTTGCAGTGATTCTCTGTGAGAATGAGAATCTCTTCTAAGGAATTACTCATTCAAAAGATATTGTTATTAATACTTTATGGTACTTCTAAATTCGTTCTCAAACTTCAAGTATGTAGTACCACCAAAAGTATGTGGTTTACAGTTTGTTTGCGATATATATCGACTTTAAACATCCGACTTCAGCATATATTTTGAGTCACATAGACTTATGAATGAGAGAGCCAAGTCCACCCCGAAACCCCTTATGCATCTTCTACGATATTCATGACAATTCACATTGTTGTTATTCTTTGCTTTAATTTGGGTAACGCTAAGGAATTTATAGTAAAATACAAGACTTGCCCCATAAAATAAAATGCCCCATACGAAATCCGACTTAACTCCGTATATGTTAAACTCTCAAGTTTAGATGGCTGGATTGGTCGTCAGAAAGTATACAGGCATCTCATCCGAACAGACGCAACAATTTCTTCCTCAGTCTAATATGAAATGTTAATAACGACTACAAGAACCAAACTGCTAAGTACTCGAAGCCCCAAGACTTGCTAAGCACTCGAAGCCCCAAAAATTGCTAAGTACTCGAAACCCCAAGACTTGCTAAGTACTCGAAGCCCCAAGACTTGCTAAGTACTCGAAGCTCCAAGACTTGCTAAGTACTCGAAGCCCGAAGACTTGCTAAGTACTCGAAGCTCCAATACTTGCTAAGCATTCGAAGCTTCAAGACTTGCTAAGCACTCGAAGCTTCAAGACTTGCTAAGTACTCGAAGTTCCAAGACTTGCTAAGTACTCGAAGCTCCAATACTTGCTAAGTACTCGAATTTCCAAGACTTGCTAAGTACTCGAAGTTCCAAGACTTGCTAAATACTCGACGCTCCAAGACTTGCTAAGTACTCGAAGCCCCAAGAGACTACAACAAAGACATTTTTCTCCCACATCTCATGAAAAAAGCTAAATCCGGCCCGTCGACCAAACACGTTGCCCACTACTGTGCTAGATCTAATGTCCAAAATGAAATGAAGAAATGTATTTTCTTTGCCTCAAATCACGCGTGAAATTTCTGCGGTTATATAAGTGCGCACGGAAAACAATAACATAAGCCTAACCAGTCAATAACATTGACAAATGTATAAATTACTAGAAAAATATTGAAAATATTGAATATATGTATATATATATATATATATATATATATATATATATATATATATATATATATATATATATACATATAATTGTTTGTTTGAGAACCCCAGGAATTGCGAGCGATTAGCTCTTACTTCCTATATGCAGTTGGGTGCGTTTTCTGAGCTTTCTTTCATACCCAGGAGACTAGCTTTTCGGCTTAGTGCAATTGAAGGAGCCTTCTACTCAGAGGGGGTCTATAATTGTATAGATGACATGCTCCACAGCGTCCATAAAAGAGCCTCAATATAACGGCATATCATCTACTAAGGTTTTCAGTTGCATGGGTGGTTTGTTTAGTGGCCATTGGTCAGTTGCGTAGCTTGGGTCAATGTCGGCCGGGGCGGAATTATAATTTTCCGCCCTTGTGACATTAAAAAAAATATGTTAGTGATTGTGAAAGACTGGACGAAAATAAATTTGCCGCCGTCCCGTTGATGCCGCCCGGGGCACTGTCATTGTCATTGGTGATACCCACAAATGCAACTGCATGTGTGTGTGTGTGTATGTATATATATATATATATATCCGTTTTCGGGTTATGACACGATATGCAGTAATACAGAGACACTTAATATCAGTGTAATATTGTGTCGTATAGAACGTTGGTAACTCCCTTATTCACCTTCTTAATGTTTCCTCTGCTGTTTGCTTTTTGCATTCTCATGTTGTATGCTCTTGCTAGAGACAATTATTATATGTACTGGATCGTCGTTGACAAATGATGCGTATGTGTGTAAACGTGTGTGTAAACGTGTGTGTAAACGTGTGTGTAAGACGCAATGGAAGAGTGTGTAACAGTAAATAGAGCTGTTACCATTATCTTTCTATCTTCAAGTATTGTGACTCGTGTGGTAGAAATTACAGAGACCATGAAGAAGAGAGTGTGAGGTAATCAAGACAATCATTGACTAGGTACACAAACAAATTAACCCCCAAGGGACAAACACTATCAGATACAACCATTTTTACTGACTTCATTTCTGTTTTGGAGAAATTTAAACATATAAACATATTTCATCTAAGCAATAAAGTATCATATATATATATATAGCAAATTCATCTGCATGACTTAGAAATAAAAAATTTCCTCATTGACTACCTTTCCCTCTTAACTGCAAGAGAAAAATCTTCACAAACACGTGAAACGTATTTACTGTATGTATTGATAAGTCAACTTAAGATCAACTGCAGTTTCTAAACTATGGCATTGCGTTCCAAACGTGAAACTGCGCAGCTGTTGTTGGATAGCGACAACAGCAACACAACACAGATCTCGTAGGTATGCTAATGTAAATATGTGCACAGAGAAATAAGGCGAGGGAATTGTGTAATAATGCCACATTTTTATAGAGAAATCGTTGTCAATATTCTGGGAGATGGAGATGTGCAGCAAAACTCACAGTAAGAGACGAATTGTTAATATACACAGGAGAAGAGAGAAAGAGAGAGAGAGTGAGAGAGAGACGTGTAACAATACTCACAGTACGAGAAATAACTGTCAATATGCACAGGAGAAGAGAGAAAGAGAGAGAGAGATGTGCAGCAAAACTCAGAGTAAGAGACGAATTGTCAATATCCACAGGAGAAGATAGAAAGAGAGAGAGAGAGAGAGAGAGAGAGAGAGAGAGAGAGAAAGACGTGTAACAATACTCACAGTAAGAGAAATAATTGTCAATATGCTCAGGAAGAGGGAGACAGAGGGAGAGAGTGAGAGAGAGAAGCGTGACAATAATCACAATAAGAGGAATGATTGTCAGTATACACAGAACGAGGGAGAATGAGAGAGAGAGAGAGAGAGAGAAAGAAAGACAGACGTATAATTTTACTCCAAGCTAGAAAAAGTAATTATAAACTTGGAAAGAGAGAAAAAGGAGAAAGTGAATGACTGAGCGAGAGAGGTCTGCGTAGCAATACTTATTTCTAGATACAGAAATTTGTATCATGGTAAGCACGATTTGCTAATCACCGAAAACACATAGGACAACACACACAATTCGACGTTCAGACCAAATAACCTTTATCAAAATCACAACGTAACACATAACTAGTAAATTTACAGTCAATTATCACGTCAGGACGGTATATAATAACACAAAAATGGCAGTTGTCACGTTTATCATAGCTAGAGAAGTGACTGTATCGACACACAGAGAAAAAAAGAAAGAGAGAGAGAGAGAGAGAGAGAAATAAGGAGAGATAGTTTTGTAACAATACTCAGCAAAGAGTCATAGTAGCTACACAGATTTAAAAAAAACAACAACTTGCACGCAAACTTTTCGAAGTTAGTTTGAGTAAGCTCTAGCAAAAGTTGTGGTGGCATTGATGTTTAATACACACAGAGGCCATGTCTAAACGACGCAGGTTTTATTCATTTCAAAGGTTGTACATCATCTTCATTTTCATCTTACATCCTCCAATAACTCTTCTCTTTCATATATATCACACTAATTTCTCTGTTCCCTATATATCACACTAATTTCTCTGTTCCCTATATATCACAACAATTTCTCTGTTCCCTATATATCACACTAATTTCTCTGTTCCCTATATATCACAATAATTTCTCTGTTCCCTATATATCACACTAATTTCTCTGTTCCCTATATATCACAATAATTTCTCTGTTCCCTATATATCACACTAATTTCTCTGTTCCCTATATATCACAATAATTTCTCTGTTCCCTATATATCACACTAATTTCTCTGTTCCCTATATATCACACTAATTTCTCTGTTCCCTATATATCACAATAATTTCTCTGTTCCCTATATATCACACTAATTTCTCTGTTCCCTATATATCACAATAATTTCTCTGTTCCCTATATATCACAATAATTTCTCTGTTCCCTATATATCACAATAATTTCTCTGTTCCCTATATATATCACAATAATTTCTCTGTTCCCTATATATCACAACAATTTCTCTATTCCCTATATATCACACTAATTTCTCTGTTCCCTATATATCACAATAATTTCTCTGTTCCCTATATATCACAATAATTTCTCTTTTCCCTATATATCACACTAATTTCTCTGTTCCCTATATATCACAATAATTTCTCTGTTCCCTATATATCGCAATAATTTCTCTGTTCCCTATATATCACAATAATTTCTCTGTTCCCTATATATCACAATAATTTCTCTGTTCCCTATATATCACAATAATTTCTCTGTTCCCTATATATCACACTAATTTCTCTGTTCCCTATATATCACAATAATTTCTCTGATCCCTATATATCTCACTAATTTCTCTGTTTCCAATATATCTCACTAATTTCTCTGTTTCCAATATATCTCATTAATTTCTCTGTTCCAAATATATCTCACTAATTTATCTGTTCCCAATATATCTCATTAATTTCTCTGTTCCAAATATATCTCACTAATTTATCTGTTCCCAATATATCTCATTAATTTATCTGTTCCCAATATATCTCACTAATTTCTCTGTTTCCAATATATCTCATTAATTTCTCTGTTCCAAATATATCTCACTAATTTATCTGATCCCTATATATCTCATTAATTTATCTGTTCCAAATATATCTCACTAATTTATCTGTTCCCAATATATCTCATTAATTTATCTGTTCCCAATATATCTCACTAATTTATCTGTTCCCAATATATCTCATTAATTTATCTGTTCCCAATATATCTCATTAATTTATCTGTTCCCAATATATCTCATTAATTTATCTGTTCCCAATATATCTCATTAATTTCTATGTTCCAATATATCTCATTAATTTCTCTGTTCCAAATATATCTCACTAATTTATCTGTTCCCAATATATCTCATTAATTTATCTGTTCCAAATATATCTCACTAATTTATCTGTTCCCAATATATCTCATTAATTTATCTGTTCCCAATATATCTCACTAATTTATCTGTTCCCAATATATCTCATTAATTTATCTGTTCCCAATATATCTCATTAATTTATCTGTTCCCAATATATCTCATTAATTTATCTGTTCCCAATATATCTCATTAATTTCTATGTTCCAAATATATCTCACTAATTTATCTGTTCCAAATATATCTCATTAATTTCTCTGTTCCCAATATATCTCACTAATTTCTCTGTTCTTTATATTTCACACGTATTTCTCTGTTTTTATATTAACATATTTGTTACTTATATTGGACATTGATTTCTATGTTCCCTTCTCGGAATAGGCGATGCATAAAACGAGTTTGATTTAGCGCACAACTGACGATTTTTACTTCCTTGTAAGTCTATCCCTTCCTCTACCTAAATCAATCTCGAGTAATCTGATTGGAAAAAGTAGAGATCTGTAAATGGAAATAAATAAGTGTTTTCTGCTTTACCGATTGGGAAGTATGAGTGTTCTAGAAGTTGCTCTAAAAAATAAACGGACAAACAGTTAGTGTAAAAAATGTATAGCTTTTCAAAAAATAGTTATGCAAAATATTTATAGGTTTGGGGCAAAAAATTGATGTGTGCAAAATATATAAACTATTGGAAACCTATCCTATTGAGGAGCTATCAATCAACCAAACATGTTTTAGTTGTAGTTATTTTTAGCCAATGTTGTCATTGTTGTTGTAGATATTCAATTACTGCTGAGTAGTTTCAGTCTTGGCATTTCTGACAGTTGAGAGGGAAGGGTAGTCATTATGGAGACTGTTTCGTTGGGTGAGAGCAGTACCTACATATGGATAGTTGCTGAGGTCTTCTCCTTCTTCTGCGTTCAGCATGTGGTCATGCTATACCGTCAGGCCTGTCGTCAAGACGAAGTCCACTGTCTTCTCCAGGTCAGAGCGGCTGCCCCATAGCTTTTGCCTCAAGTCTGTATCCTCTGGCCAGGTCTGCTGTCTCTGCTCTTTGTATGTTGGGCAGTCCTGAAGTATGTTTTCTGGAGTCTGGGTTCCGGATCCATATGGACATTCATCTGTGTATGAGATCCTTAATCGATAAAGGTGACCCAGCTGAGGTCTGACACGGTTTAAATGGCTACTGACTCTCGCATATCCTGTTCGAAACTGAAAGATAAGTGTTTGGACTCTCTTGCAGAGTTTGTTTATATCGTATTTTTTCTTTGGTCGTGTCACATAATTAAATACATTTTGAGCAGTTAGCTCATTTGCCCATTTATTCAGCGATATTCATCTTGCGTTACTTCTGAAAATTGTAGATTTTCAACCAAAACTCCATGCATGGGCTTTCAGAAGACTTCATCAAGCTGTGGTTATAAAGGTTGAAAACTAAGCCCACACCCAACTGTAGTTGTTGCCTCTTACGATGTTCATATCATGTGACATATCACGTGACATATCACGTGACAGGATTACCAATCTATGTTCCCCTTTCGGGTTCCTATAACACATAGAGAATATGTGCAAAATATATAACTGTATAATTGGGATGTGCAAAATATATAACTGTATTATTGGGATGTGCAAAATATATAACTGTATTATGGGGATGTGCAAAATATATAATTGTATTATAGATGCGCAAAATGTATAACTGTATTATTGAGATTTGCAAAATATTACCCAAATAGAATAAATTGGTAGAGTATCATATTCAGGATATGATACAATTAACCCATCATTTTTTGGCTGTAGTGTTCTTCTATGAAATATAAATACCGACAGTAGTTTGCCATTGCTTTTTAACGGTACAGATGCACCTTTCAGCTATCTAACTTGGTACCTTGGCCGTCACAGATGCTATCTGTACCACTATGTCACAGAGCCGGACACAAAAGATAAAACTACATTAAATTATTGAGATAGGAAACAAAAATAAATTGCCATAAATTATTGAGATAGGAAACAAAAATAAATTGCCATAAATTATTGAGATGTGCAAAACATAAAACTGCATTACATTATTTTTATTGAGGTGAACTGCGTAATATAATTTGAGATGCCACTTAGTGCATAACTTCTATGGATTTATAAAAATAATTTTACACATTTCCCAAATTTATGCTATTTCATAAGTTCCCCCAATCGTTTCAAATTTCTAAATAGATTTCTTTTCTTTCCACAATAGCTGTCTTATCATTCTATATCTACACACAAGCTATGTCCGAGCATCACAGTGCCACTTCCCCACACGTCTGTCCAATCACTAATCGATATTGGAGTTTCAACAGCCATACAAGCAATACATGTGTGTATATTGTTTTTCTTATAAATGAAATAAGATAGAGATGTTTAGAAAATAGGTAGGCAATACCAATACAGAAATGAGTACTTTATGAATTATTATAAATGTGCGTTTTGTGGTTGGTTTAAACTCCCCACTCCTCAAGGAAAATAGAATATTAATATGAAGTACTTAAAAAACAGATAAACTAAGGGACGACATTCCCCTTAGACAGACAGACAGACAGACGGACAGACGGACAGACGGACGGACGGATGGATGGATGGATGGATGGATGGATATCTTTAAGAACCCAAAGAGACCTGAACTGTGTTAAAGAACCACCTTTACATCTTTTGTTTCAAAATCACAACTACGGACCCGTTTGTTTGTGTTTATGACCTATGACTTCTGTGTACGGTCATCAAGCTGAGTGTCTCTTGAGCAGATTGTCTTCATTATTACACACTTGTCACATGATCAAGCCATCGTCACGGCTATTTCTGCTGTATCAGGGATTGGTGGTAGCGGTGGTAGAGTACGCACTGGCAATTCTGACACTGAGTCAAACTCAAACAGAAAGATTGTATAGAATCCAAAATGAAGCAATGCGAATAGTTTTGGGGTCCACGAGAGATACGTCGGCTCGGGCTATGCGATACCTACTTGATTGCCCAACTGCGGAGCAAAGAATACAAATGTGCAGGGCGCGGGACTACCTAAAAATCACCGCTGATAAAGAGCACTCTCTACACCCAGAATTTATCAAAGTGAAAGGAAGTAGACTAAAGAGTGGAAAGTCGTGGATGGGGCGCGCAGAGGACGTTATACAGAGTGTCTGCAGATTGGATGATGTACTACCTGCGGCCGAATGGAGTCTGGCACCCTCGGATTACCCAACAGCCTTCGAAGGAGTAATAACACTCAATAGAGAGTGCAGGGAATGGTGTCCGACAGTGGTCGAGTCGTAGGTGTTCGCTCTGATCAGTGAAAATTCCAGGGAAGGTGATATAGTTATATATACAGATGGGTCAGTTGAGAGACACATCAGGAGTTCCTGGGCTTTCACGGCTCAAAGGTGGGGGGAGACTATCAGAGAAGAATGTGGTTCATTTGTTCAGACGACAAGCAGCTTGACAATGGAGATTCTGGCGGTGACAAAAGCTTTGCAGTGGGTCTGCTCACAGACTGTCTGCGAGCATGCATGTATCCTCAGTGACTCCATGAACATGATTGTGAAAGTTCAGACGGGGTACGATCGAGAACAGTGGCTGGATGCAGTGAATAATTCCTGTGTGCGTACAGTGACTTTTATTTTTGTTGCGGGACACGCGGGAGTCCGGGGTAATGAAAGAGCAGATAGGTTGGCCGCCCACGCTGCTACTACGGCTTTTGTTGGAGCGATGGATCGGGCAGACATTTTGAATGCCCTACGTGAAAACGCACGAACAAATGACTGTACAAGTGACGATGACTCTTGTTCCATGATTAGAATAAAGGAACTTCGTTTGAAATGTGGTGTCACTAGAAAGGAGAGTTTTCGTGGGCGAAACAGAATGATGGTCAATCAACAACGTACTGGGACTGTCAGTCAACGTGTAATGGCGGATACACTCAAGGAAAGATCTGAGCACCTATGGACTTGTCCGGAGTGCAATGACGATGATCCAACGACTAACTAACTAACTATCGTGATTTGTTACACCTACTTGTATTTATACATATTTCCAATATATATATTTCGACGTTTTGTCATCGAAGTCTTTGTAATAAGATATGTTGAAAACGACTTTGTACGTAATTGTGTTGTTTAGATAATGGACTGTTCATACATCACGTCAACAATGGTTGGAGGGATATTGTTTGATTAAGTTTGACAGTGTTTGTACAGACCGAAAGAGTAAGAGGTGTGGTTTGGTGGTTTAGCAAATTTTAATTTTAGAAAAACGGTTTTCATACATCAATTGAATTTTGTGTATTTTAGGATACAAATGTAATAATTAGAAGAAAACAAATTTATGTCACTTTTTACTAAAAATATGTTGTTTTGGTTGGTTTTTTTTTTTTTGGTTGGGGAGGGGGAAAACCGGTTAAACATTTTTATGATTTAATCAAGCGCCAGAGGGAGTCTCAGGATTCTTGACAATTTGGATCAAAGTAGGGGATCAAAAATTACCCAAAAAATTGTTGACGTACTTTATAGACAACCCCAAAAGTGGTTTTTAGAAACAATTTCCTAGTCATTTGTGACGCCTGTAGACATGTATCTCTATCTATGTTTCTCGTGGACATCGTTGCTCTATGGAACATACCGAAAATAGTGTATATTTGAGAATGCGACTTCTTCTTCTGTGTTCTTTCTCAAACTCCTACTTTGCACCAGGATGTAGTCCAGTAAACGGAATGCACTGTGTCATAGTTCACAACTCCGCTGCTAAACCTACACATTTTGGCTTGACACATTCGACTTCAGCATAATGTTTAGAACAAGACTATCATCCATTTTTTAGCGTGATACATCACAGTAATTATGTTTATGTATCTATGCATATACACATATACACATATACACATATACATATATATATGTATGTATTAAAACACGTATACATGAAAATCACTTGTACAGATGAACAAAAATTAGAATACCACGTTTCATCTTATGGATCTTTTTCAACAAGCATATGGAAAATTAAGATACAGTCTTCATCTTCTTCTTCTGCGGTTCGTTCTCAAACTCCTGCAGATTAACAGGATGTAGTCCGTAGAACGGAATGCGTTGTGTCATGGTTTACAGCATTGCTGCGATATGTGCGCCTTTCGGCCTGACACATCCGATTTCAGCATGACTTTGGGTCACTGAACCTATATGGAATGGGATAGCCAGCTCCATCCCATAACCTCCTTAGTCGCCTAGTACGACATGCATGGAAGGTAAACAGTGATTCTATTCTCTTCTCCCCTTTCGGGCCCTGGCAATACACGGGCGATCATCGTCTTATTTTGATACTTAAAAATGAAATGATTTGCACAGAATAATATGTATGGCTGAAAGATTAATTTCCCACATTTTTGTTAACAAAAATTAAAAGCAAAGTTTTATGATGAACAGTTTGCGTTGTATGTAACAGACACAGTTTGTTACAATGTTTACTTGCCTCTGTACCTATCAGCAATTAGCAGCACACAAACAACGAAAAGTGCAAACAGAAGGACAGCCATAGTTGTCAGCAGTATCATAGGTGTTGTCCATGCTGTGGAAAAAAAACCCACATAATTGAAGGTTACTGAAAGCACACAAAGGAGGAAGAGTGAAGAAGACAGAAAACAATTGCTGATTTATTAAAAGAAATTTTTCTGTGGAAAATTTATCAGAAATAATACAGAACATACAACAAATATTTATGTCATAAACTAAATAAATGATATTGTAGATAAACAAGAATACTTGTTTGCTTGTTACGACGACAGCCATGATTCCCTTTCGAAGATTGTCTTTCAGGAAACAATTGAGGGAGGACGAGGAGGAGAGAGAGAAAAAAAGAAAGCAATGATTGATAATATCAAAAATACAGGGCATGATTAAGTAATTCCCCACTCACACAAGTCAATGAGAACAGAGACAAGTGGCACAATGTGTACGTTAATTTTTCTAATGTGGCAAACCTACAACCCATAAGGGTTTGGTTTAATGATAATGTAGATAAGTGACATTTTGTTTTTCAATTTCTCATTTTACTTTATGCGCGTGTGTATTTGTCAACGGACACGTAAAGCTACAAAACATACACTGGCAATAACCGCTTAAAATACAAGGCCTACCGGCTAATGGAAAAATAAAATTCTTAAAGACTTGTTTGATTACTCTCGTGATTCTCATTGATCACTATGACTATGCTTTGTGTGGCAGCCAATGAAATTCAAGTGAGCAGTCAAATAAGTCATTTTAGAGGGCATGTTTTTCCATTAGCCAACAGTTTTTACACAGGCAAGGGTTACGGAGCAGATGCACTTCACATTTCTAGCCTGAATGTAGAGCAATAACTGAACCGTTACATTCTACACACTTCATGTAACAATAGCTCAGCTCATCCAACAATTGAGCATGTTACGCAACAATAGTGAAGTTCATGCAAAAATTAGACAGGCTATGGAGCAATAATAATTATATAATATAAAAATATTATAAAATACATATAATAATATAAAAATAATTGTTGTATTATTGTTCATGCAACAATTAGGTTATGTAGTAATAGCACAGTTCATGCAACAATTAGATAGGTTATGCAACAATAGCGCAGTTCATGCAACAATTAGATAGGTTATGCAACAATAGCGCAGTTCATGCAACAATTAGACAGGTTATGCAACAATAGCGCAGTTCATGCAACAATTATGCAATTATCACAACAATCACACTGTTCACGCAACAATTAAACAGTCTTTGCCCTAGTTACACAGGTCGATCAAACACATTTTATTTGTTGGTGTCTTGGTATTTACACATGTTTCATGGTATACTTGACCTGCTTATTCCAATAATTGATATAAATTACATTAATAATTGTTTTCCAGTTCTTCATTCCCCTGCTGCTGTAAAAAACTGTCGGATTTAGGAATTACCCATGCTTAATTATGTTGGTGGTTTTTAAAAACAAATGTAAACCTGCCCCCCCCCCCCTCTTCCCAAAGAAAACTCTTTGCAGGTAAAGTACGAAAAAATAAGTTGTTTGACATTTTTAGAAAATATTTTCAAATTTGAACAATTTAATTAATGTATAAAAAACAGAATTGTTGATGGCAACTTTTGTCAACCTCTCCTCCCTCCCACCCTTGTCAACAACTGTCAAGCTTCCCCACGATCTCTCCCTAGTTGTTGGCGTAACTTATGTACAGCCCCCTAATAGTTTGAAGTTTTTTCCCATTATCAAGTTTTTCCATATAACCTCTAGTTTTTCCTTATCACATCTAGTGTATCTCCATCATCAAGCTTTTCCCTATCACCCCTTTTTCCTATCATTAAGTTTTTCCTTCTCACCTCAGATTTTCCCCTATCATCATATTTTACCATATCATCTTCTTCTTCTTTCGTTCGATAATAATGTCTATATCTGCAGTGTTATTTCTTGTATAAATTGGACAGTGTTTTTCATTCCTTGTTTTGTACCATAAAGTTTAACATTCATCGATGTATCAGAAGGCCAGTATGTGCATCTTAATCCCTATCATCACGTTTATTCCCTATCATCAAGTTTATTCCCTATCATCAAGTTTATTCCCTATCATCAAGTTTATTCCCTATCATCAAGTTTATTCCCTATCATTAAGTTTATTCCCTATCATCAAGTTTATTCCCTATCATCAAGTTTATTCCCTATCATCAAGTTTATTCCCTATCATCAAGTTTATTCCCTATCATCAAGTTTATTCCCTATCATCAAGTTTATTCCCTATCATCAAGTTTATTCCCTATCATCAAGTTTATTCCCTATCATCAAGTTTATTCCCTATCATCAAGTTTATTCCCTATCATCAAGTTTATTCCCTATTATCAAGTTGTTTTTTTACCTATCTTCTCTAGTCATGAGAACATAGACTTATATAAGTTTGTTGACTTATTTTAATGATACATGTAGTTGTCGTCGGATCAGATCGAAGTCCATATGTGCTTTGATCTTCTCACGACTGTATCCACCCACCACCACGCTATGGATGACAGTTCCATTCTCTGTACCCTTCTAAGCTCACAGTAGCCGTTACGCCTTTGATTATTGTCGTGTTTTTCCTTGGTCACTATTTATATACTTGGAATCGCATGCCAAAAATAGTCAAGGTGACTACAAGTATATCAATAGTAACCAACGGAAAACACGACATTAATCAAAAATCATAACGAAAGAAGTCTTAATTAATTACGTGCAGAATTCTTATAAGTACGGTCATACACTAGCGATCAATTCTGACAAGTTCACACTTCAAGCCCACTTCCTTTAATCTGAACATTGAAAAGGAATCATCAACCTACACTGATGACTCTACTAACATTGCTACTTAAGCAACTAAGTAATACTTCTTTATTGTCATAATTAGCAAGGACATAGGAAAACAGACAGACATATAAACAGTTAAAACTGTAAACATCGAATGAGTTGAAGATCATATATATATATATATATATATATATATATAATCCGCAAAGCATATTGAGCTGTGACCTTTCACCTATCGTGAGTAGCGAAAGATAAAAGGTTAACGAATGAGACCTCACCATTTGTATAGCTTGATACATTTTGGATACATAGATGACACATTTTGGATACATAGATGACACATTTTGGATACATAGATGACACATTTTGGAGCATTATTAAATTACTTCACACTTCCCCTACACCATTTTTTGCACTCCCCACCCCCTTGTCAACAGCTGTTAAGAATTCAGGAAACCCCTGCTTAATTATGTCTAAAATAAAAAAATCAACCGTTTCCTATAAATATTTCTTCTACAAAAAGTACGGAATAATTTTTCATATTTTTTTCAATTTTTGTATTCAAATTCAAACAATTTAATTGTTGTATAAAACAATTTTCTTGACATATTAATAAATATTTATATCTATCTATGTTCCTTCAGCGCCGAACACGGTACACGGGGGAAAAAACCAGAGCTCTCCAATTTGAGTGATGTGATACTTCTGTATGTAATTCTTCATGTTGTTGAGACCCATAGTCATACCCTCTTTGATAGTTGTTCTGCGAAGTGTCTTTCTTGGTCTTCCTCTTTTTCTTTTTCAATTTCCATCTGGTACCCATTTCAATGCTTGTAGTGACAGTCTGTTTTCATTCATTCAAACTACATGTCAGAAATAAGTCCAACATTTTGTTCTTATTGTTGTTCATATCGTTGTTTTGTGTCTTCTCTTACTTGCAGGTTTGACTTGAATTCTTCCCAACCAAAATTTAAGAGTTTTCTAAGACATTTCTTTTCAAATGATTTCAATTTCTTTTCCAGCGGTTTTGTCATTTTTCCCAATAAATATTTTGTACAAGAAGCATTTTACATAAGTTTGTGAGTACATTTTGTACAAGAAGTATGTTACATACGTTTGTGAGTACATTTGAACTGCTAATTCTAGACATGATATTAGTGTTCCCCCCACCACCATTCAAAAGTAGTTTTTAGATGCATAATACAGTACGGGGTTGTCCAGAAGTTATGTCAATGTCTTTAAAAAAATTTTAATCTCCCCCCCCCCCACCCATGTCAACATACTATCAATATTTATGAGCAATCCATTTGCTTATGTTACAAGGCAATCCCTCTTCTCCCCCACCCAAATCTTCCCACCCGCACTAACAAAATATGCTGTGCAAGTGAAAAAAAATTGCTTCATTTTTCTCGAGATTTGTCGAAAACTAGTTCATATTCAAACCATTTAATTTATGTATAACATACATTTTGTTACGTTAACTTTAACTTTAACTTCACCTCCTCTCCCTTTGTCTGCCATTTCAGATACTCTTCCTCTCCCGCTCCCTAATTCTTGACGTAATTTATAGACAACACCTAAATACAACTCATACACATGATAGAAATCTCGTACACATGATTGAAATCTCGTACACATGATTGAAATCGTACACAAGATTGAAATCGTACACATGATTGAAATCTCGTCCACATTATTGAAATCGTACACATGATTGAAAACTCGTACACATGATTGAAATCGTACACATGATTGAAATCGTACACATGATTGAAAACTCGTACACATGATTGAAATCGTACACATGATTGAAATCGTACACATGATTGAAATCTCGTACACATGATTGAAATCTCGTACACATGATTGAAATCTCGTCCACATGAATGAAATCTCGTACACATGATTGAAATCTCGTACACATTGATTGAAATCTCGTACACATGAATGAAATCTCGTACGCATGAATGAAATCTCGTACACATGAATGAAATCTCGTACACATGATTGAAATCTCGTACACATGATTGAAATCTCGTACACATGATGGAAATCTCTTACACATGAATGACATCTCGTACACATGATTGAAATATCGTACACATGAATGAAATCTCGTACACATGATTGAAATCTCGTTCACATGAATGAAATCTCGTACACATGATTGAAATCTCGTACACATGAATGAAATCTCGTACACATGAATGAAATCTCGTATACATGATTGAAATCTCGTACACATGAATGAAATCTCGTACACATGATTGAAATCTCGTACACATGATTGAAATCTCGTACACATGATAGAAATCATCATTGAGTTAACTGTTAACAGCAAAATGGGTTAAAAATGTCGGAAGAAAGTTGTAAAAGTTCATAAATTGTAATAAAGATGTCATACTTTCTTTTGTTTCACTGAATGTTGACTGTGCAAGTCTTTGCTGGTGATGTGTTTTTTTGGAATCCGCTGACTGCACCAGGTACACACTTTGTAAATCTGTAAGTAGTTGAATAAAATTTGTGAGTCATTATTTATAAGTTGATTGTTGAATACAATTTGTGAGTCATTATTTAGATGTTGATTGTTGAATACAATTTGTGAGTCATTATTTATAAGTTGATTGTTGAACACAATTTGTGAGTCATTATTTATAAGTTGATTGTTGAACACAATTTGTGAGTCATTATTTATAAGTTGATTGTTGAATATAATTTGCTGCCAAAGACGGATGTGTCGAGCCAATGGCGCAAATGAAACTGCGACACAACGCATTTCCATTCTCTGAACTACATCCTGCTAGAAATCTAGTAGGACCATCGTCCTGCTACAAGAGAGATCCAGTAGGAGTTTGAGAATGAACTCTGAAGAAGAAGAAGAAGAAGAAGAATACAATTTGTGAGCTGTTATTGAGATGTTGTATGTTTAATATAATTTGTGATACAATATTTAGATGATGGTTGTTGAGTAAAATAGATTAGCCGTTTTAGGGTTTTCATTTTAAAATGGGAATGATCTATGCAGAAATAATTAGTAGTTTATTAGTGATTGATTCTTTGAGCTATTGATAGTGTTTATATCGTATCGATAGCAAGATGTAGATCTCCTGGCGTGAGTTAAGAAAAACCAACAGCACCTGGATTTGAACCTCGGTCCATTGTTTCGGATGATATATATCCTTACTGAAACTGAGCGATGTCGATTTACGGTTATTATGACATCAATCTTACCTAAAGTTAATACTTGAAGACACACTCCATCATACTTTTACCATCATACTTTTACCATCATACTTTTACCATCATACTTTTACCATCACATTTTTACTATCACATTTTTACCATCATACTGTCTTCAGTATACCAGTGGGCTGTGTTAGCTCAGCGGTTAGCCAATGGGTGACTAGTCAGTTGAACTGCCAATGGTTAGACAATGGCTGCCTAGTCTAATGATCCAAGGTTCACTTTCCAGGTTAACTATACTATTATGTTTTAAATCGCTATGACTCCAATGTCGACCTAGCTTTAGGAAATTGATACCTGGGTAGTACAAGCGGCGGGCGTCGTGCTAACCAAATCATCCTTACATAGATTATTGTACCTGGGTAGAACAAGAGGCGGGTGTCGTGCGGATCAAATCATCCTTACATAGACTCTTGTGCCTGGGTAGAACAGGAGGCGGGTGTCGTGTGGATCAAATCATCTTTACATAGACTGTTGTACCTGGGTAGAACAGGAGGCGGGTGTCGTGTGGATCAAATCATCTTTACATAGACTGTTGTACCTGGGTAGAACAGGAAGCGGGTGTCGTATGGATCAAATCATCTTTACATAGACTTTTTACCTGGGTAGAACAGGAGGCGGGTGTCGTGTGGATCAAATCATCTTTACATAGACTGTTGTACCTGGGTAGAACAGGAGGCGGGTGTTGTGCGGATCAAATCATCTTTACATAGACTTTTTACCTGGGTAGAACAGGAGGCGGGTGTCGTGTGGATCAAATCATCTTTACATAGACTGTTGTACCTGGGTAGAACAGGAGGCGGGCGTCGTGTGGATCAAATCATCTTTACATAGACTGTTGTGCATGGGTAGAACAGGACGCGGGCGTCGTGTGGATCAAATCATCTTTACATAGACTGTTGTACCTGGGTAGAACAGGAGGCGAGCGTCGTGTGGATCAAATCATCCTTAACTTTACTGTAGGTGTGCTACTTTGCGAATTATTTACGTATCATAAAAGAAAATGAATCCACATATTGACCAATTAGAATCTTCTGCTCCAACAACTCTGCACAAGTACAGACACTAAACATACATCAAAAATAGTACCATAGCACAACAAGCCAATGTCAACAGGTGATGTTTCTTACTGCTACACTCTGTCCTACACGCCATTAACAGCGATAAGCTGCCAGACCTGAAGGAAGTCATACGAAAGTGAGCTAACAATAGTATTACAGTGCATACCATCCCACTGTGACAAACCAGGAAATATGTGAGAGGCAGATATGCTGTTAAAATGTGGAGCATCACACAAATAAAAGGGCCAAGAAATCACCTACCAAGAAAAGAGGATCCTGATGAAATCTTTTAGGAAAGTCGAACACCCAAAAGCTATCACTATCTTGACAGAGATCAGCAAGTTATCATCTTCTGCATAACAGCAGGACATAACAGACTAAATAGCAACTTAATTATACTAAACTAGTCCCATCATCTCTATGTCTATATTGGTGGGCAGCCCAGCATGCGGAACACTTCCTGCAAGACTGCATTACACTAAATTAGTTAAGGGAGGAACACTGGCTCAGAGTCGGATATCCACAAAAAGCTGTATGGGAGCACTGATGAGCTTTCAAATACAGCAACATTTATTAAGAAAAACTGACTTGTTGTGTAGATATGTTAAAATGCGAACAAGAAGAAGAAGAAAATTTATCTATCAATATTCCTTAAGAGCTGAATAAGATACGTAGGGAAGAAAACAGCGATCTTTGTTTTGAACAATGTGATGCTACATATATTAATGTATGGCTCAGAAACATGGACACTAAATAAACAATTAGAAGACATAATTGATGCCTTTGAGATGTGGATATATAGAAGAATAGGGATAACATCATGGAAAGAGAAGAAAACAAATATAGAGGTGATAAAGACACTTAATATGAAGAAAGAACTACTAAGAGAAATAAAGATCAGACAAATAAAATATTTTGGACACATAAAAAGGCATGACAATTTATTGAAGACCTTACTTGAGGGTAAAGTCAAAGGGAGGCGAGCAAGAGGTAGGCAGAGATACAAGTGGGAGATCAACATCACACGATGGACAGGTTACAGTCTATCAGACTGCACCACCAAGACAAGAGACAGGGGATGTTGGAGATATGTTGCAGCCAACCTTCGTTGCGGAGACGGCACTTGATGCAGATGATGATGCTACTGTTTGTAATTCTTGCATCATTGTTGAGACTTATACTCTTTGATGCTTGGTATGCAAAGAATTGCTCTTGGTCTTTCTATCTTTCTTTTGCTATCTAGTACCTATTTTAATACTTAAAGTTGTAGTCTATTTTCCGTCATTCTAAGTTACATGTCCGATGCAAGTCCATCATTTCCTTTTTATTGTTGTAAAAACAAATTGCTGTTTGGTATCTTCTCTTATTTGCTTGTTGATAACAATTCTTCCTAGACAATATTTAAGAGTTTCGTAAGACATTTATTTTGAGATGAATTTAATTTCTCCTCCAGTGCTTTTGTTACTTTCAAGCTTTCGCAAAATTACGTTAATCCGTATATACATTGGATTTAAACGGTCCCGGTTTGGTATATTTCCTTGTTTTAAAAATTCCAGATGTTGTTTATGTGTTTTCATGTACAGGATTCCTAAGTATATACTTAATTATATGAGGTTTTAAATCGTCTAAATACTTATAAATGGTTATACTATTTAATATAAGAACTGAACTATCGTCTGTCATGTAAACGTTTACAATGTCTAAATGATACTGTATACCTTGAATGAACATCAAGCCAATGACATGAACGACACATATCTATTTAGAATCTTTCAATAAATGGCCAACAATGTGGTTGCTGATGTTCTTATGAGTCATCGATTTAGACACCATTCTGATCCGTTATTTCTGTAGCATTCCGATAGTAAATTATTCTAATCTCAGATTTACTGCTTCATCGATTGCCGTAATCCGTCATCATAGATTGCCATATGGCCCAATCGTTCAGCAGAATATTCTCACCGTCTCTCGCATTTTCCCTGTCTCTTAGTCACAGCTATAGTAATTCAACAGTTTAGCTTCACATGCAACACCATCTTCTCTCTCTTTCTCTCTCTCTCTCTCTCTCTCTCTCTCTGTGTGTGTGTATGTCAGTTAGTTACAGTTTTAGTTCTTCATCAATTTAGCCTTACATTTAACACTATGTTCTCATTTTCTCTCTCTATCTCTTTGTGTATGTCAGCTAGTCATAGTATTAGTACCCTATCGAATATAGTTATTTCACTCACCATTGTGTTATCTCTCTCTCCCTCTCTCTCTCTTTCTATCTGTGCGAGTGTACGTTGCAGCCGTAGTATTTCATAGAAAATTGAACTACATTCAACTTTCTCTCTCTTTTTCTCTCTCTTGCTCTCACTTACACACACACTCTATATATATATATATATATATATATATATATATATATATATATATATATATATATATATATATATAGAGAGAGAGAGAGAGAGAGAGAGAGAGAGAGAGAGGCCTTTCTATTTGAGTAGAGAGCCTCATACCGCATTTCATAACGCTGAAAATGAGAGACTTCTAAGTATGGAGGGAAGCACATGAGAATTCATCTCCCAAATGAACACTGAAAACAAGAGCTTTATTGTTCATAATTTTTGGAGAACGAGGAAAACAGTTACCAATTTTATAATCTACAAACAGATGGGAGGTATGGTATTTTCAGATTTATCTTTGATGACCAAACTCAGAGCGACCATCCCAAGATTTAAAACAAGATGAACTGCTTCCAACCACACGGGCATAATAAATACACAGAAAACAGTAAAATGTGTCGCCCAGGCAAGCACAATAATAAACCTGACACAGAGAAAGGTGACGGGAAGAAATTGATCGATCGATGGCGAAAGTGCTTTAACCGCCATACAAGCAATAGAAATATGGTTGTGACCATCAGAACACTTGACGGCAACAGATGGTAACAATTACCTAAAATGAAAGAAAATGCATTAAATTTGTAGAAAATAGTGTGATCTAGACACTGCATCAAAAATTTGCAACGTATGGTAAGCAAATATTTTAGAAAATTATAAAAATGGTTTTAATAGTAGTGTTACGTTAACAACGCAAAGGAACGACGTTTCGGCCAAATTGTCTCACCCACTCATGATGTATTGCATGGAAGAATTATCTATGGCTGCCTAGTCTTTCTCTGCTACTCTTTCAATATTTTTTCTCTATTTCTTTCCCCCTCTATTTCTTTTCTCTCTCTTTCTCTCTCTTTTCTATCTATTTGTCATTCTCTCTTTATTTCTTTTTCTTGCCCTTTCTCTTCTTTCTCTCTCTCTCTCTCGTTATTTATATTCCTCTCTTCCTACTTCTATCTTTCAGATACTTCACTGTACATTTTCCTTTTCTACGATATATACATATATATGTTGATTTGAGAACCCCAGGCAGGAATTTCGAGCGATTAGCTCTTACTTCCTGTGTGGTGATTTTCCTGAGCTTTCTGTCATACCCAGGAGACTTCAGTTTTCGGCTTAGTGCAATGCCTATTGAAGAAGCCTACTACTCAGAGGACGTCTATAATTGTATAGATGACATGCTACACAGCGTCCATAAGAGAGCTTCAATATAACGGCATGTCATCTATGTCATCTACTACAGTTTTCTGTAGCATGGGTAGTTTGTCTAGTGTGCCACTGGTGAGACCCACAGACGAAACTGTAAGCGTGTGTATGTATGTATGTATGTATGTATGTATGTATGTATGTATGTATGTATGTATGTATGTATGTATGTATGTATGTATGTATGTATGTATGTATGTATGTATGTATGTATGTATGTATGTATGTATGTATGTATGTATGTATGTATGTATGTACGTATGTATGTATGTACGTATGTATGTATGTACGTATGTATGTATGTACGTATGTAAGTATGTACGTATGTACGTATGTACGTATGTACGTATGTACGTATGTACGTATGTACGTATGTACGTATGTACGTATGTACGTATGTACGTATGTACGTATGTACGTATGTACGTATGTACGTATGTACGTATGTACGTATGTACGTATGTACGTATGTACGTATGTACGTATGTACGTATGTACGTATGTACGTATGTACGTATGTATGTATGTACGTATGTATGTATGTATGTATGTATGTATGTATGTATGTATGTATGTATGTATGTATGTATGTATGTATGTATGTATGTATGTATGTATGTATGTATGTATGTATGTATGTATGTATGTATGTATGTATGTATGTATGTATGTATGTATGTATGTATGTATGTATGTATGTATGTATGTATGTATGTATGTATGTATGTATGTATGTATGTATGTATGTATGTATGTATGTATGTATGTATGTATGTATGTATGTATGTATGTATGTATGTATGTATGTATGTATGTATGTATGTATGTATGTATGTATGTATGTATGTATGTATGTATGTATGTATGTATGTATGTATGTATGTATGTATGTATGTATGTATGTATGTATGTATGTATGTATGTATGTATAAATGTATATATATATATATGGGAAGGTTGAAGAACAGTGGAAACGAGCAAGAATGAATGAACGAATGAAAGAGCGATATACTACGGCAATGTGAGAAAATATTTGTCATTGAAACAAAGTGATAGATTCAGCAGAAATCTAATTTCAGGATATTGGAGGTAAGAGAGTTGTGAAGATTCATGATCGTGTCCATCTGTCGGCATGCTACTTGATGATGAGTATTCTGCATCTATCTTCATGTTTTTCTTTATGTTTATAATTTATGTGCTTTTATCTTTCTGTTTATCATTTCTGTAGATCAGACCTGGGTGTAACATTTGTATAGATCAGCACTGGGTGTATTATTTGTGTAGATAAAAGCTAAGTGTAACATTTGCATAGATAAGATCTGGGTGTAACATTTGCATAGATAAGATATGGGTGTAACATTTGTGTTGATCAGAGCTGGGTGTAACATTAGTGTAAATCAGAGCTGGGTGTATAATTTGTGTAGATAAGATCTGGGTGTAACATTTGTGTAGATAAGATCTGGGTGTAACATTTGTGTTGATCAGAGCTGGGTGTAACATTTGTGTAGATCAGAGCTGGGTGTAACATTTGCGTAGATGAGAGCTGGGTGTAATATTTGTGTAGATCAGAGCTGGGTGTAACATTTGTGTAGATCAGAGCTGGGTACAACATATCATATCAGAGCTGGGCTACTTTTAACCTCGCCGCATTCACCGTACTCGTGCTTGCAGGATTCATGGAAGGTTTTTTTTTTATTTGTGGAATCTCTATGTATTGTGCTCTGAAGTCAAGAGCAAGTTCATAGAATATTTTAAATTGTATTTTATCAACACGTAAAATGACTTCTAGATCTGCATATTGTTTACCCACACCTGAACCTTTACTGTAGATATATTATATTTATCTGTCGAGATTGTATCTTGTTTCTATATTTTTTCTCTCATTCTCTCTCTCTCTCTCTCTCTCTATCCATTAGAAAACGATGAAAGAGAGGTTGAAAGAGACAATGTAAATGTTGAAAGAATTATAGAAATGGAAACGACTAGAGAATACAGATGAAAATATTTCCTCTGTGAAAAGATGCAAAGAACTCGCAATCAACAACTGACTTCGACGACTCTAATATTATACTTGTATACTTTAGATGGCTGACAAAATAACAAGCAGCACTTATGGGAATACAACTGTTGTAATGTTAGTTTCATATTAAGAATAAAGAAATCTATCTCCTCCTTTTAATCTAAAACACATACCTACATTTGTGTACATATTCATTTGTTTGCTATATATATATATATATATATATATATATATATATATATATATATATATATATATATATATATATATATATATATATTTATATAGCAAACAAATTAATATATATATATAAGAAACATGAAAAAACTTTACAATCTTATTTTTATATTTGTGCAATATTAACAAATCAGAAAGGACAGTCATCAAAAAGTTGCTAAACGAACATGGGGATATTGGATTCAACGGACTGGATGAAAAGGGACAGTTGAAAAGTGAACCATGAGATTGATCTACAAGCGATTCAATGTAAGTATAACATTGTTCATCGGCGTTTACGCCAGCAGGAAAAATAGTAAAAAAAAAAACAATAAGAATCTGGAGAAGAGATAGAGAGGAAACATGAAAAGCTGTAATATTATATCCAGTTCTGTGGTGGAGAGGCAGACATCGCGTTTCGGACAGGTAATGTACCAGGCTCTATTTCCATCACAGATTATGTAATGTTATGTCCAGTTCTGTGGTGGAGAGGCAGACATCGCGTTTCGTACAGGTAATGTACCAGGCTCTATTTCCATCACAGATTATGTAATGTTATGTCCAGTTCTGTGGTGGAGAGGCAGACATCGCGTTTCGTACAGGTAATGTACCAGGCTCTATTTCCATCGCAGATTACTGTGCACATCTGGTTCTTTTAAAAAACAATGGCAAGCTACTGAACGTTACTTTGACTAGAGGCACAAATTGATGTAGTGATCGCTACTCCATGAATATAATATATTACCAAATATAGTATTATTATCATGTAAATATACTTTATTCAAGCAATTCAGTCATATGGACTGTGGAAAAGGGAAACCGCCAGGAACACCATGAAGGTATATGCCCATATCTCGCACTTTATACATAGGCAAGCTGGTTGAGAGAATGGTTAACAACAGACTATACTGGTGTCTGAGAGATCACAATAGTATAGATAATAACCAGACAGAGTTCAGTCGCAAATGTCGCACATATGACCCGCTCTTCAGATTAGAAAATGTGATGGATGGTTTCCAAGAAGGAAAAAAGCTTATTAACAATGTTCATTGTCTTTGAGCATGCCTTCGATTGAGTCTGAAGAAAGGGACATTTGCTTAAGTTGAGCAGAATAGGAAAAGATGGAAAGATGATTAGATAAATACAAGTTTTCCTGACTAATAGAACGATAGATACAAGCTATACTGGTACGTTATCCCGGAAAAGAACATCAGAGGATAAACTGCCTAAGATCTCCACTTTACCTGCACAATTTTCCCATCTTCATTGATGACTTGGCAAAACATCTCAATATGTGGAAAACAGTGTTTGCTGATTTCTTTGATATATTAATTAATGACAAATATCCCGTCCTGACAAAAGCAAAGTTCAACAGAGTTCTTCTCACAATCTCAATATATTGTGATTTGCGGAAATCTAAAAATCAATACACAGAAAACTGCTTACAATATTTTCTTTCGAAATCACAAAATAACCAAAATATCTGTTAGCATAAAAATTAAGGGAAATATTAAAAATCGATGTGTCCCTTGCCTATCTTATAGTAAAATTTGATAGACAGCTAACACTAAGAGACCACATTCAAAATCTCGTAGAAAAAAACTAGTAAACGCCTAAAACTCATTAAAAGACTAGCTAGTACAAACTGAGGAGCAGACGAGCAAACTCTCCACCAACTGTATCTGGGCAATGTGAGATCAGTAAGGGATTATAACCTTCCTCCCTAGACCATTTTGAGCAATACTACCATCTCATCCCTGAATAGGGTGCAGAATCAAGCTCTGAAACTAATCTGTGGAGGAATGCAATCAACTCCCACAGCAGTATGTGAGACGGAATCGCCGGAAATCAGACAGAAAAAGAGCACTGACGGAAGCAGTAGAAAGATACACAAGACAAAAAATAGTGACCACCCAAATAAAGTACCTATTGCACTTGGAATCAATAAAAAAAAATTGTTTAAACTGCCTCTACTGGATATATCAGGAGAGGATGATAAACACAATTTGCTGCAAGAGAGAAAACTGGAAAGCAGATATATCGGACCACTTTCTTGAAAGAATTTGCACGATCCAACTAGCCAAAAAAAAGTAATAGATACAATAGCCAATAAGTGAACACTACCATCCTGAAGACACGTGCCGTAGAAATTATAAACAGGTGCCCATCATCAGCAATCACGGTTTACACTGATGGATAGGCTTTCAAGACCACCTGTGTTACAGCATATTGCATCTATCTTCGATACCATGATGAATCTGCCTATACAAGTTATGTGACTCGATACCATGATGGACTGCCTATACAAGTTCTGTGACTCGATACCATGATGGATCTGCCAATACAAGTTCTGTGACTCTTAAGGTGAAAATTGTTCAAATTATAAAAAAACTCTTAAAGCTGATGGAAATTGAACCACTTCCGTTCCAACGGCACCTAATCGCCTTGCAACTCCAGTAAACACCTTTTCCGTATTTAACCAACCATATATTCATGAAAAGATGTGATTTTTTTCGAGACACTCAATCTGCGCACTCAAGTGACTTATTTTTCTTTCGTTCACTTGAAACATGTCTATATCCCATATGTTCCCATTGTGTTTTGTACGTGGCATCTAGAATATTGTGCGCCTTCTGATTGATTGCCTCCTTCTTCAGCACCCTGTTTACTTGGGAAGGACTCAGGTCCTACTAGAGTGGGACTGCCCGACCAATCTTAGTTTCCAGCCCCTGATGGCTGAACTAAGCCCCATCATCACTTGAAAGTGCTGATATCGATGGGGATCAAGTCACTGAGAACGTACCTGTGTAGGCAATGACTATTATAACAACAATGAATATCCCGTATACGTATTGAAGTATCCTCAGGACCACACACATAGAGCGTCAGTATTCGTACTACACGGACCGATAAGCATACTCGTGAGCATAAATAACCTAGAGAAAAAGCAATGTTGCTTCAAATAATAACTTATACTGGTAAATCCAAGTAGGAAATATGAGAATAAATGAAAATTCTTAAAGCTTGATGTGAATTGAACCGGGTGCACTGTAGCGTCACCGAATCGCCTTGCAACTTAAGTAAACAGTTTTTCCGTACTTGTCCAACGGCATTCTTAAAACGTTGTGATTTTGTCATTCAACCTGTTCACTCAAGTCACTGAGAACGAACCAATCGAGAAAAGGACAATTACATGTTGTGAAACAGAGCCTGAGCTTATCAATACATCATATAAGTTAGAACACCAACAGTTTGATTTCGTGTAACAGAAACCATCAAACAGTACTTTTTAAAAACTCCATGTCTGTTATGGAGACACTTAAACAGACCCCCAAATGAAAATCAAGACATTTTCTACATAGCAAAAGCAGTGCACAGTCTAATCTCTGCATATCCAATCAGCCTGACTCTGCAAGGGATCCCTGGACATAGCAATCTAGCAGGAAATGAAACAGCAGACAGACTTGCAGAAAGAGATGCCATAAAACATCAAAAGTAAAGGCATTTTAGTAGGGGAACAGTGCAACAGATTCTCAGAAATAACACCAGACTGAACAGATGGGCAAATGGGCTGATTGGTCGAAATGTATTTAGTGAAAAGATACGGCCAAAGTGCAATGACTAAATGACAAACTCTGCAAGAGAAATCAATCCCTTATATTTCTGTTTCAAAATGGAGATGCATGAATCAATAGCCATTTAAACCATTTCAGACCCCCAACAACAACCCATTTCAGACCCCCCAACAACAACCCATTTCAGACCCCCAACAACAACCCATTTCAGACCCCCAACAACTACCCATTTCAGACCCCCAACAGCTACCCATTTCAGACCCCAAACAACTACCCATTTCAGACCCCCAACAACAACCCATTTCTAGACACTGCTCTCATCCCAACGAAACAATGGAACACCTCATTATTGACTTCCCTTCCCTTTAACTGCCAGAAAAATGCATTTACTTTTACGCATCGTTCTTTCTTTACGTATCATTCTGTACGTATCAAGTCATCAGTCTAAACAAGAAGAAACCAGAAGTAATGGTTGCTTCATAGAAATACACACCGCCAAAATACTATGAATAATACAAATATAATCAAGCGGATAAAATCAAATATCTTGGCATCATTCTAACATCAGATGGCAGGCGCTCCAATAAGATCAAAAACAAGATAGCAAAGTCAAATCAACATTTCATAAAATGAGAAACATTGTATGTAATGGAATTAATATCAATGCATACGCGAGTTGGAGTGCAGAATGTTATAGTGAGTCAATCCTTCTTTATGGAAGCTAAGTATGGACAGTAATTAAGAGTACCCACGATAAGCAGGAGACAACTGAGATATTGTTTGTAAAAAACAGTATCTAAATTCCACGGACAGTCAAGAAAACTAATGTAGAAGTTCTGATAGATGCTGGAGTAAAACGACAAATTATAGGAACAAATTAGAATCATATAATCAAGATTTTTACGGCATGTGATTGAGGAAAGTAAAACAAATATTTAGTAAGCACCGAAAAGATCAAGGGGAGAAGAGACAGAAAAAGAGAAATTTCTGAATCTGTTGTCACTGTGGCACAAAAGGAAGTAACCAACTGAAATTATTAACAACACAAGAGACAGGGAGTTGTGGAGAAGCATAATCGTCTACTCCACTCGGCGTGGCACTTGATTGATTGTTCAATCATTATGTCAGTGTATTAGACATATTAATCATTATCTCTAGTGTATGAGACATATCAATCATTATCTCTATTAGACATATCAATCATTATCTCTAGTATATGAGACATATCAATCATTATCTCTATTAGACAAATCAATCATTATCTCTATTAGAAATATCAATCATTATCTCTATTAGAAATATCAATCATTATCTCTATTAGACATATCAATCATTATCTCTAGTATATGAGACATATCAATCATTATCTCTATTAGACAAATCAATCATTATCTCTATTAGAAATATCAATCATTATCTCTATTAGAAATATCAATCATTATCTCTATTAGAAATATCAATCATTATCTTTATTAGAAATATCAATCATTATCTCTATTAGACATATCAATCATTATCTCTAGTGTATGAGACATATCAATCATTATCTCTAGTGTATGAGACATATCAATCATTATCTCTAGTGTATTAGACATATGAATCATTATCTCTAGTGTATTAGACATATCAATCATTATCTCTATTAGACATATCAATCATTATCTCTAGTGTATGAGACATATCAATCATTATCTCTAGTGTATGAGACATATCAATCATTATCTCTATTAGACACATCAATCATTATCTCTAGTGTATGAGACATATCGATCATTATCTCTAGTGTATGAGACATATCAATCATTATCTCTATTGTATGAGACATATCAATCATTATCTCTAGTGTATGAGACATATCAATCATCATCTCTAGTGTATGAGACATATCAATCATTATCTCTAGTGTATGAGACATATCAATCATTATCTCTATTAGACATATCAATCATTATCTCTAGTGTATTAGACATATCAATCATTATCTCTATTAGACATATCAATCATTATCTCTAGTGTATGAGACATATCAATCATTATCTCTAGTGTATGAGACATATCAATCATTATCTCTATTAGACACATCAATCATTATCTCTAGTGTATGAGACATATCAATCATTATCTCTAGTGTATGAGACATATCAATCATAATCTCTAGTGTATTAGACATATCAATCATTATCTCTAGTGTATTAGACATATCATTCATTATCTCTAGTGTATTAGACATATCAATCATTATCTCTAGTGCATGAAACATATCAATCATTATCTCTATTAGACATATCAATCATTATCTCTATTAGACATATCAATCATTATCTCTATTAGACATATCAATCATTATCTCTAGTGTATGAGACATATCAATCATTATCTCTATTAGACACATCAATCATTATCTCTAGTGTATGAGACATATCAATCATTATCTCTATTGTATGAGACATATCAATCATTATCTCTAGTGTATTAGACATATCAATCATTATCTCTAGTGTATTAGACATATCATTCATTATCTCTAGTGTATTAGACATATCAATCATTATATCTAGTGCATGAAACATATCAATCATTATCTCTAGTGCATGAGACATATCAATCATTATCTCTAGTGTATTAGACATATCAATCATTATCTCTAGTGTATGAGGCATATCAATCATTATCTCTATTAGACATATCAATCATTATCTCTAGTGTATGAGACATATCAATCATTATCTCTAGTGTATGAGACATATCAATCATTATCTCTAGTGTATGAGACATATCAATCATTATCTCTAGTGAATGAGACATATCAATCATTATCTCTAGTGTATGAGACATATCAATCATTATCTCTATTAGACATATCAATCATTATCTCTATTAGACATATCAATCATTATCTCTAGTGTATGAGACATATCAATCATTATCTCTAGTGTATGAGACATATCACTCATTATCTCTAGTGTATGAGACATATCAATCATTATCTCTATTAGACATATCAATCATTATCTCTATTAGACATATCAATCATTATCTCTATTAGACATATCAATCATTATCTATAGTGTATGAGACATATCAATCATTATCTCTAGTGTATGAGACATATTAATCATTATCTCTAGTGTATGAGACATATCAATCATTATCTCTAGTGTATGAGACATATCAATCATTATCTCTAGTGTATGAGACATATCAATCATTATCTCTATTAGACACATCAATCATTATCTCTAGTGTATGAGACATATCAATCATTATCTCTAGTGTATGAGACATATCAATCATTATCTCTATTGTATGAGACATATCAATCATTATCTCTAGTGTATGAGACATATCAATCATGATCTCTAGTGTATGAGACATATCAATCATTATCTCTAGTGTATGAGACATATCAATCATTATCTCTATTAGACATATCAATCATTATCTCTAGTGTATTAGACATATCAATCATTATCTCTATTAGACATATCAATCATTATCTCTAGTGTATGAGACATATCAATCATTATCTCTAGTGTATGAGACATATCAATCATTATCTCTATTAGACACATCAATCATTATCTCTAGTGTATGAGACATATCAATCATTATCTCTAGTGTATGAGACATATCAATCATAATCTCTAGTGTATTAGACATATCAATCATTATCTCTAGTGTATTAGACATATCATTCATTATCTCTAGTGTATTAGACATATCAATCATTATCTCTAGTGCATGAAACATATCAATCATTATCTCTATTAGACATATCAATCATTATCTCTATTAGACATATCAATCATTATCTCTATTAGACATGTCAATCATTATCTCTAGTGTATGAGACATATCAATCATTATCTCTATTAGACACATCAATCATTATCTCTAGTGTATGAGACATATCAATCATTATCTCTATTGTATGAGACATATCAATAATTATCTCTAGTGTATTAGACATATCAATCATTATCTCTAGTGTATTAGACATATCATTCATTATCTCTAGTGTATTAGACATATCAATCATTATATCTAGTGCATGAAACATATCAATCATTATCTCTAGTGCATGAGACATATCAATCATTATCTCTAGTGTATTAGACATATCAATCATTATCTCTAGTGTATGAGGCATATCAATCATTATCTCTATTAGACATATCAATCATTATCTCTAGTGTATGAGACATATCAATCATTATCTCTAATGTATGAGACATATCAATCATTATCTCTAGTGTATGAGACATATCAATCATTATCTCTAGTGAATGAGACATATCAATCATTATCTCTAGTGTATGAGACATATCAATCATTATCTCTATTAGACATATCAATCATTATCTCTATTAGACATATCAATCATTATCTCTAGTGTATGAGACATATCAATCATTATCTCTAGTGTATGAGACATATCACTCATTATCTCTAGTGTATGAGACATATCAATCATTATCTCTATTAGACATATCAATCATTATCTCTATTAGACATATCAATCATTATCTCTATTAGACATATCAATCATTATCTCTAGTGTATGAGACATATCAATCATTATCTCTAGTGTATGAGACATATTAATCATTATCTCTAGTGTATGAGACATATCAATCATTATCTCTAGTGTATGAGACATATCAATCATTATCTCTATTAGACATATCAATCATTATCTCTATTAGACATATCAATCATTATCTCTATTAGACATATCAATCATTATCTCTATTAGACATATCAATCATTATCTCTAATAGACATATCAATCATTATCTCTAGTGTATGAGACATATCAGTCATTATCTCTATTAGACATATCAATCATTATCTCTATTAGACATATCAATCATTATCTCTATTAGACATATCAATAATTATCTCTATTAGACATATCAATCATTATCTCTAGTGTATGAGACATATCAATCTTTATCTCTAGTGTATTAGACATATCAATCATTATCTCTAGTGTATGAGACATATCAATCATTATCTCTATTAGACATATCAATCATTATCTCTAGTGTATTATACATATCAATCATTATCTCTAGTGTATTATACATATCAATCATTATCTCTAGTGTATGAGACATATCAATCATTATCTCTATTAGACATATCAATCATTATCTCTATTAGACATATCAATCATTATCTCTATTAGACATATCAATCATTATCTCTATTAGACATATCAATCATTATCTCTATTAGACATATCAATCATTATCTCTATTAGACATATCAATCATTATCTCTATTAGACATATCAATCATTATCTCTATTAGACATATCAATCATTATCTCTATTAGACATATCAATCATTATCTCTAGTGTATGAGACATATCAATCATTATCTCTATTAGACATATCAATCATTATCTCTAGTGTATGAGACATATCAATCATTATCTCTATTAGACATATCAATCATTATCTCTATTAGACATATCAATCATTATCTCTAGTGTATGAGACATATCAATCATTATCTCTAGTGTATGAGACATATCAATCATTATCTCTAGTGTATGAGACATATCAATCATTATCTCTAGTGTATTAGACATATCAATCATTATCTCTAGTGTATTAGACATGTCAATCATTATCTCTATTAGACATATCAATCATTATCTCTAGTGTATGAGACATATCAATCATTATCTCTATTAGACATATCAATCATTATCTCTATTAGACATATCAATCATTATCTCTAGTGTATGAGACATATCAATCATTATCTCTAGTGTATGAGACATATCAATCATTATCTCTAGTGTATGAGACATATCAATCATTATCTCTAGTGTATGAGACATATCAATCATTATCTCTAGTGTATTAGACATATCAATCATTATCTCTAGTGTATTAGACATGTCAATCATTATCTCTATTAGACATATCAATCATTATCTCTAGTGTATGAGACATATCAATCATTATCTCTAGTCTATGAGATATATCAATCATTTTCTCTATTAGAAATATCAATCATTATCTCTATTAGACATATCAATCATTATCTCTAGTGTATGAGACATATCAATCATTATCTCTAGTGTATGAGACATATCAATCATTATCTCTATTAGACATATCAATCATCATCTCTATTAGACATATCAATCATTATCTCTATTAGACATATCAATCATTATCTCTAGTGTTTTCACTGCTGCGGCATGCTATGATGCAGAGAAGCGGCTGCATCAATCAAAATACATTGTTGAGAGCGAAATTTCGAAGTAAAACCATTTTTTTTGTGTGGTGGGGGAGTCATTTCTAAGACTTGCACCGTACTGAGAAATATCTACCGCACGGTCTTGAGTGTATTAGACATTAAACATGCATGATTCTGTGAATCTAGTGTATTGGATATATGGGTATCTTGTGTATGTTCGTAATCAGAAATATTTTCTGTTTGACGTTTCTCTTGACAATGAAATATTTTTATGCAGAGATAATATTTCAAAAATAACAGAATAAATCAAGATTATAGTGATATATCAGAATTCCTTTTCCTTTACAATATACTTGCCTCCATCACTCTATTTTAACCTCTTCATTGCAACTCACCGGAAAAACTGACATTCAAAAGTCTCTCTGTAACCCCCAAGCCACCTCCTCGTTTAATGTAGCTAATTTTACATCCATATGTCACTTTCACGTCTAGTAAAACGTCAGCCAGGAGGACAGTCAAGGAGGTGGATTGGATGTTATCGCCATCGAACCTTCCGCTGACGTAAACGTTGGCGTTCCCGTGGCTGTTCTCTAGTCTCACGCCATCTGTAGATGAGAGCCGGAAAGGGAGTGATTGTTGATTTATCTATCTACCAATCTATCTATATTTCTATCTATCTATATTTCTATCTATCTATCTATCTATCTATCTATCTATCTATCTATCTATCTATCTATCTATCTATCTATCTATCTATCTATCTATCTATCTATCTATCTATCTATCTATCTATCTATCTATCTATCTATCTATCTCTATCTATCTATCTATCTATCTATCTATCTATCTATCTATCTATCTATCTATCTATCTATCTATCTATCTATCTATCTATCTATCTATCTATCTATCTATCTATCTATCTATCTATCTATCTATCTATCTATCTATCTATCTATCTATCTATCTATCTAATCTATCTATCTATCTATCTATCTATCTATCTATCTATCTATCTATCTATCTATCTATCTATCTATCTATCTATCTATCTATCTATATATCTATCTATCTATCTATCTATGTATCTATCTTTCTATCTATCTGTCAGTCTGTATGTCTGTCTATCTGTCTGTCTATCCATCCATCCATTCATCCATTCATCAATCTATATATATATATATATATCTGTCTGTTGTCTGTCTCTCGTCTCTCTCATTCGTCCGCCCATCTTCTCGACCGCACTCTCGCTCGATAGCCCCAAACACACACATCCATCTATCTATTATATAACTTATATACCAACAAACATACTTATACTTGTGTCTCTGTCGATCTACCTGTATATTATATATATATATACATGCACATACACACATAAACATATATATATATATATTTCTATCTGTCTATCTAAAAATAACAAAATAGAAACGAGACTGCTAATGCTAAGATTATTTATTTGTCCGATTCAACATATGGATGTGAAACATGGACCCAAGTAAAACAGCGGCAAAGATCAACGCATTTGAGATGAAATGCTACAGAAATATACTTAGAATCTCATGGAAGGAAAAAAATGACAACCTCAGAAATGAACACATTGAAGGTGGATGAATGTTGGTTACTAAACATAATAGCAAAAAGAAAAACTGCACATTTATGGACATGTAACGAGACACGGCTGTTTGTAAAGATAAATTATAGATGTAACAGCTCCTGTGAAAGGAGAAGGGTAGACAAGAAATTGATGGACTGAAGATTTTAAAGAAACAATGAATACGTCGTTGGAAAATGCAAGCCGCATGGCCTAAGACAGAGAAGGGTTCAGGGAATTCATTGAAAAGACTACGTTCCGGAGAGAATACGTCATATGACACTTGACACTATCTAGATTGCCCTATTGACAAATGGGACCACAGCTTCCTTTTCACTGTGCAAAGAGTAGGGCAACTGTCGATCTTTCAGGCAAGTTACAGGAGACGACTAAGAAAAGTTGGGTATAGACTGACAACCTGTCGCCTGTGAAAACAAAATAATCATCATTCTAACTGCATAGATTGTCAGTTTCCGAATTTTGATTTCTATCAAATGATCATTACAGAGGACGAAGAGATACAAGCCAGCGGACATTGCACTTTTGTTCATTTGTGACCGACTCCTTCCAAAGGTAAAGGAAGGTCCCATGGCATCTACCGTCGGAGATGAAGATAACTCTTCATATACTAAGCCGCAGCAACTATTAGGTGGAGTGGCCAGTTCCCTTCCTTGTTGTTTTTTACCTTTCCTAACTTATGCGTCAGGTACTCATTTACAGCTGAGTCGACTGGAGGAGTGGTCATGTCAAGTGAGAAATCACAACCTCAATTCCAAGGTGGTGCGATATTCTAGACGTGCATCACTGTGCATGACTCAATAAATACTTCCATTCGGCGACTAAATATGCATTCATAAACCCCATAATAACACCTTGCCGTTGAAACAACATCATACGAGTTCGAGTATCACCTTATCTACTCATTTCCTTCCGGCATCTCGCTTCCACATTTCGCTCGGACACGTTAGTGTGTCGTAAATGTCATTCTTACTCGTCGTCTTTTGATGTTATGTGCTTATCATCTTAGTAAAGGTCTTTTGGTCGAAACGTCGATTATATTGTGTGTATTATTTTTTGTATGATTGTGTACTGTTGTGTATTTTCTTTCACGTCAGCATCCGACATCGCTAGTGTGTAAGTAAGACATGATTACCTGTGTTCTACTTAAGTACTATTACTCAATTCAGGAGGACGTGTACTTTTGTTAGAGAGACCATGCGTCGTCACGAACTATCTGCTCACGGCTAAATGCATTATTTGACAATCACCACCATCTATCTAGATATCTATCTATAATTATATCTATCTCTTTGTCTGTCTATATGTCTGTCTACTTGCCTGACTATCATATATGTCAGTGATGAAACGGGGTACACTTATTCGGTTTGGACATGTAACGAGACGTGATTAGATCTCTCAAATGTTTTTGCAAGAAGATGTAAGGAGGAGAGGCGGGCAGTGAAAATCCAGGATTTATATCATAATGAATGGTCTGGGCGTGATTTTTTATACCCCTCCGAATGACTGAGGGGAGAGATGGTTAGAGAGCATTTGGTGCTTTTGTATCCAATGTGGCACCACTACGACTCGTACGGGTTATGGGTATTATTATTATATTATTATTATTATTATTATGATATTATTATTATTATTATTATTTTATTATTATTATTATTATATTATTATTTTATTATTATTATTATTATCATTATTATTATTATTATTATTATTATTATTATTATTATTATTATTATTATTATTGTCCTGTAAGTCTGCCTGTTTGTCTGTGTATTTGCTTGTCTAACTGCCTGCATGTTTGTCAATCTATCTAATTTAATAACAGTCCAGTGTTTGAATTATAAAACCTAATAACGAAGACACGATTCAGTGAAGAGACATGTTTATATAATCTTATAATCAAACGTTTGAACTTCCCAACCCAATAACAATACATCAAGTAAATGATCCCAAATTGTAAATGTGTTTCAAATACAGACACGGGCACAAGTGTATTTACTCACCCACAGATGAGAGAGATGCTATTATATGAGGGGGGACATCAGGCTGGGCAGAGTATCTCTCTAGGCTAATATATTGTACACTTCTG
Organism: Meghimatium bilineatum; assembly: GCA_034231615.1. Classification (NCBI taxonomy): domain Eukaryota; kingdom Metazoa; phylum Mollusca; class Gastropoda; order Stylommatophora; family Philomycidae; genus Meghimatium; species Meghimatium bilineatum. The sequence continues at coordinate 58,787,076 of CM067304.1, forward strand.
ACATCATTTGGTAAATGTGATCCGTTGCATTGAAGGGCAAAGAGGTTCAAGCCCGGAAATCGACTCACTGCAAAACCTAAGAAAAGATAAAATAGTGGTAGTAGTGTAATATGCAGTAGTTGTATTAGTAGTAATAGTTAGTAGTAGTAGTAGTAGTAGTAGTAGTAGTAGTAGTAGTAGTTAGTAGTAGTAGTAGTTAGTAGTTGTTAGTAGTAGTAGTAGTAGTGTAACCACATCCGGATATTTAAAAAAAAATCCCGTGTGGTTTCTCACTTGACACGACCACTACTCCAATCGACTCAGCTGTAATTGAGTACCTACGGCATGCGTTAGGGAAGGTAAAAACAGCAAGGAAGGGAACTGGCCACCCCACCTAATAATTGCTGCGGCTTACTACATGAAGAGTTATCTTCATCCCCGACGGCAGATGCCATGGGACCTACCTTTAACTTTCTAGTAGTAATGTAATAGTAGTAGTAGTAGCAGCAGCAGTAGTAAACGCTACAGTAGTGGTAATAAAAATAACAATAACAATAATACTAGTACTAGTAATAGTAGTAGTAGTAGAAGTAGTAGTATTAGTAACAGTTGTAGTAGTAGTATTAACAGTAGCAGTAGCAGCAGTAGTAGTATTAAAATTAGCAGAATAGTAAAAGCAGCAGTTGTAGTAGTAAAAGTAATGGATGTAATAGTAGTAGTAGTAACAGTAGTAGTGGTAGTAGTAGTAGTAGTAGTAGTAGTAAATGTAGTAGTATTAGTAGTAGTAGTAGTAGTAAATGTAGTAGTATTAGTAGTAGTAGTAGTAAGTGTAGTAGTAGTAGTAGTAGTAGTAGTAGTGGTAGTAGTAGTAGTAGTAGTAGTAGTAGTAAATGTAGTAGTATTAGTAGTAGTAGTAGTGGTAGTAGTAGTAAATGTAGTAGTATTAGTAGTAGTAGTAGTAGTAAATGTATTAGTGGTAGTAGTAGTAGTTGTAGTAAATGTAGTAGTAGTGGTAGTAGTAGTAGTAGTAGTAAATGTAGTAGTATTAGTAGTAGTAGTAGTAGTAGTAAATGTAGTAGTGGTAGTAGTAGTAGTAGTAGTAGTAAATGTAGTAGTGGTAGTAGTAGTAGTAGTAGTAATAGTAGTAGTATTAGTAAATGTAGTAGTATTAGTAGTAGTAGTAGTAGTAGTAAATGTAGTAGTGGTAGTAGTAGTAGTAGTAGTAATAGTAGTAGTATTAGTAAATGTAGTAGTATTAGTAGTAGTAGTAGTAGTAGTAAATGTAGTAGTGGTAGTAGTAGTAGTAGTAGTAGTAGTAGTAAATGTAGTAGTGGTAGTAGTAGTACAATGCGTAATACAGTTTCATTGTATTGAGTAGTTAGATTGCCCACCCCTGTCGCCATATTTGATTGTTGGAACAATCTAGTGAAGCAAACCGATTCGACACAGAATAATGCAGAAAATTGATGTTTTTGGTGCTACATAAACCGTAGAATACCGCATTGAAGTTCTCCGGTTCAGATAGCATATATCCGCTGACACTCGTTTCCGGGTTAGTTAAAGTACAATGTGCCTCTTTTCGTCTCCTTCCGTCAACAGCGTACTTTAGTCCAATTTAGTTATATCAGATAGTTCATCATCATCATGTAGCATATCCTGAAAAAGGGTAGCAGTCATCACAGACTTTCAAAACTGCTGTCAATATTGAGCCAGTCTGCCTGCTTCTGTTACTGTCATGTTCAAGTGGTCTTTCATGTCTTGCGTCCATCTTCTTCTGGGTCTGCGTTTCGTCTCCCTGACATATCTTCTCCATTATGATCTTTTCTAGGTTCTCATGGGGCTTGATATGACCAAAATATTGTAGATTTCCGGAATGAATCATGTTGTTTAACTAGTTTTATCAGATCTTTACAACCATCAAAATATAATGGAGATCGGGGAGATCGGGGTTCTAGTAATTGCATTACATTAGTAAGAATATTATTGCAATAATTCAAACACCATTAACTATATTACAAAATTATGTATTTCTAACGTATAAAGAAAATATATTTTAAAAAAATTATGAATTAATAAACCTGATACATTTTTAATAGTTTGTTAAAATCCGGTTCAACTTTCGTTAAAAACAGTCTTAATATAGCGAAATATAGCGTAAAATAATGAAATATTACCAACATATTCACTATTGTAATAACCGGCTATATACACATATATACATGTTCTATTTTCTCATTGACATAGAAAATTGACATCTATTCCTGTCAGATATTGTCAATATTCAAATGATTAAATAGTGTAAATATTGATGACAATATTGATCGTTTAAAACATAAATAAGATCAATTAAAATATAGAATTTAAATATTGAATTATTATCCAATCGCTAAATCACAGAAATATTTAATTTTTAAATATTTATTATTACTTTCTTTTATAAGAAACAACCAACTTTTAGATCGCATGAACCCCCACCCCCATTGCTTCTGAACGCACTCTTGTCCCTTATTTAGCGTTAGCGCCAACTTGTGGGGAGGGGGGGTCTGGTACCTCCCACTATGGGAATCTATGTTCTAGATGAATTCTACCGCTATCTGGAGTACTTTGGTTCCATAAATATTTGATTGCAGGGTTGAACCATTGAGCCCATCTCTCTCTCTCTCTCTCTCTCTCTCTCTCTCTCTCTCTCAACTATTTATACTGGCGACAGTTCTGCATATGTTCAGAGGACTGTTCATCTGTTCTACAAGTGCACAGTGGTGAAGCACAGTAGTTCTCATCCTTTTCCCCCATGGCTACTTTTTTTAAGGTAAAATCCCCCCCTCAGTTCCGTAGAAATAACTTGTTGACATTTTTCGATGCTTCTTGCTATATTTCATATTAAGTATTGCTAAAGTAATCACTATTCATATAGTCCATGTTCCCTTTCAAAGCGTATTACCAAGCATGTACGACCTATTTTTTTTTTTTTATATTTTTTTATTTTTTGGTACATACTATCCAGGACGTAGCTATCAACCCAGCATTTGTTGGCTGTGGTGATTTTCTAGGCAATATAAATACGTTCAGCAGGTCGCCATTGCTTTCTGAACGGTCCGGATGCACAATTGCCTGTGGTGAGGAACGAACTCGGTACCTTTGGCGTCACAGACGCGCTCTTTACCACTTCGCCACAGAGCCGGACAACCTATAGCCGTACGACCTATACTAAACATAAAGACATAATTTGATCAAGATATACGTGCCCTAAAACAAATAGTATTGAAAATGCACCAATTTGACCACTTCAAATTTTCTTAAAGAAGAGTATATACAGATGGCTCAGAGGAGGAGGCAGTGAGAAAATGGTGCTGGATTATTTTATATAAAATGGACCAACGGAAACAGACGTGAAAAATCAATAACCACATGTGTTCATTCGATAAATTGTACAGCAAAATGTCACACAATCAAAGTAGCACCGGTTTTAATGATGTGATCATCTCACCGTCAGAAAGAAAGGATAATGATCTTAATCGATGAGAAATCTGCTTTGCATGCACCCCAGAACACAAATACATTCCACATGAATATCATAAAATTACTACTACTATCTCAACTAAATAACCAAGCAAAAGAAGTAGTTCTCCAGCTCATTCCAGGCCATTCAATGATCAGGGATATGAGATAACGCACCAGCTGGAAGTAACTGAAAGTAATTGCAAACAACAGATAAAAGATTCAATATTATTTCACCAGCTAGAAGAAACTGAAAGTAATTGCAAACAGCAGATAAAAGATTCAATATTATTTCACCAGCTGGAAGAAACTGAAAGTAATTGCAAACAGCAGATAAAAGATTCAATATTATTTCACCAGCTAGAAGAAACTGAAAGTAATTGCAAACAACAGATAAAAGGTTCAATATTATTTCTGGAAATGAAGTCCATCATCAAAAGCTTAGTTAACATGTAATACATCTCAACTTGCCCATACAGCCAACAATACATCTCAACTTGCTCATACAGCTAAAAAATACGCCTCAACTTGTCCGATCAGCCAGAAATACACCTCAACTTGCCCATACAGCCAACAATACACCTCAACTTGTCCATACAGCCAAAAATACACCTCATCTTGCCCATACAGATAAAAAAATATACCTCATCTTGCCCATACAGCCAAAAATACACATCATCTTGCCCATTCAGCCAAAAATATACTCAACACCCACATACAGCCAAAAATACACCTAACTCACACATACAGCCAAAAATACACCTAAACTCACACATACAGCCAAAAATACACCTAAACTCACACATACAGCCAAAAATATACTCAACACCCACATACAGCTCACTGTACCACACCACAAGAAGATGTGTCCCTCCGAAACAGCTTTGGTGGACAAGCTCTAAGGCCCTGTCTCAGGGCTGGTGAAGACAGAGCAGTTCATTGTTGAAATCCACATGACATCTGACTTCAACTGAAGAACGAAGAAGAAATTGCATATTTATGTCCTCCCAGACTGGTCTCTGTGATCCCCCTAACTTTTATTTTCTTCTCCGTAATCTTCCTGAAAATCTCTGTACTCACATTGGTGTCATATTCCCTACTTTGAGAACACCTGTTGTAGCAGACATTCGTCTCATGTGCATATGTTTATTCAGTCTGTTGTATCGTTTCCCCTCAGGCGTAGTATTGTAACTCGTACCTACTGGTATAAATAGTGGTATTCATGTTTAGCCGAATTATTCTCACGTTATATGACATGAGCACCAGCGCATAATTGCCTGCTATGTTATCTATTATACACATTATATCTATTCATCTGTCGACTCCCTGTGGTTAATATGTACTTAACACATTTTTTAGATCTTGTTCAATCCCAGACTATTACTTCCAGATCTATCTACAATGTGTCTGAGTTAACTGATATTTATGATATTACAAGATAAAATGGTGCGCAACTATTCAGAATATAATGTTCATAGAAGGCATCATAAAACAAATAGTGGGTACCGTCTCTGCATCGACGGTCGCCTGGCCTAGAACATCAAACTTCTACTGTTTCTGTCACTGAATGTGTACTCTGCTAGCTAAATTGTAAACTGTCCATCTTATGATGTTTCCTTTCTACTTGCATCTCTGCCTACCTCATCTATACTTCTGCAAACAATCCACAAATATCCCAGTAGAAGACAAGTGCAATACTTGCATCCATTAAGTATATTGAAGAAATGAGAGTACACATACCAAAAATAGCTGGCTTCAGTGGTTAAATATTAGTTTCACAAGTCACCAAACGACTAAATAAGACAATCTTATACCAGACATCAGACTAAGCTCCTTATAATTATTGAAGAAAATTACATTAGTATTACAATGGACACCAGCCCTGACCGTCTACCGTATAAGATCTATTGACTAAGAAGAAATCCAGACTTAAAAAATGACTATCTATTCCCTAAAAATCACGTAAATAGTCAAATGTGTTATTGAAAAGGCTTGATTTCCCCGTTAGCCAGTAGATGTTATATAATACTTCTTCTTCAGCATTCATTCTCAAACTCCCGCTGGATCTTCCTTGTAGCATGACCATGATCCTACTAGACTTCTAGCAGAATGTAGTCCAGAGAATGGAAATGCGAGTGTCGCCGTTTTATTTGCGCCAATGGCCCGACACATCCGTCTTCGAAGGAAGGTGTTATACTGTAGAGCTTAGGTTCCCAAACTGTTCGTGCCATCGATCCCTGTGCAAGACATTAAATGTTGTAAGGCGCGCCCCCCCCCCCAATTATAACAGCTATAGGTAACGGTTTGGTATTTTAAGCGTAAATAGCAACCAGTGATACATTGCTACTTACGCCGTTAAATTTTTGAAAAATAAGTGGCTACTATGTGCTTCATCTTGAACACAGTTATTGCAATACTGATTTTGAAGGACGATAACCCATACGTAAAGATTGTAAAGTGTATGCTTGAATAACATCATGAACAGTTTAATACAAAACTGTTTAAATATGAACATTCGGAATACATAAAAGAGATTGCTTACAAGAGTAAGAATTTCATTGCAATAATTCGAACACCATCAAATATACTACAAAACTGTTCATTGCGAAATTATAAAGTAAAAATACATGCCAAAACAGCTGAGGTCGACCAACGAAATGCTCGGAAATATTCAAAAATCATTCATTCAGGTCATGTTTACTTTCTGTAAACAGGTCTTGATTGGAGCGCGGTCATGGTTCTGGTACATACTACTTTAATAAATACGGCGACTCTCATATATTATGTCAACAATGGGGGTGGGGGTGGGTGGGAAGGAAAGACGTCTGAAAGTTGGAGTCATCGTCAAGAAGAACGATTTGGGGAGGGGGGGGGGATTAGTTTAGTTTTTTTTCAGATTAGTTTTTTTTTCTTTCACATCACTTAGATTTTATTCGATTATTATACTTGTTATGTTGCTTTTCTCTCTCTCTCTCTCTCTCTCCTGTTCTTGCCTAATTTGTGTTTTTTTCTTTTTTTTCTCTTTCATATTATCTTCTTTATCATCTTTTCTCCCCTCGCCTCTTACATTATGACTCTCTGTAATATTAATTTTTTTTATTATTGCTTGTTTTTGTCCTGATGAAAACTTTTTTTTTGTGCAGCAATAAAATTATGTAAACATGTTCTCCAAAAATCTGACAAGAAATGATGTAATTTTCCTTCTGTATTTATTTATTCTGTTATTTTTTTAGTGGAGGAATTGTTTGACTTAGTGTTTAACTTTGCAGGAATGAGGTCCTGAATTCCTGATAGTTGTTGACATGGGAAGGGGGTGTCAAAAAGTAGCACAAAATTGTTGAACAAATTTATGGAAGTACCCTAAAACAGGAAAGTTATGTGAAAGTAAATAATTCAATAAATTCTCAAAGCAAAAACTGAAAATAATGTATTTAAGATAAAATCTATATGTTTTTTTTAAATATTAAACGCAAAACCAAAGATGTTTAGTGTTACAATGATCTGAAGAATAGTGTTGGTAAATCGGAAAACAATTGCAGAATGATGATTTGTTAGCTATTAATTTCTTAGAGAATTCAGTATCCGAAAATTCTAGCCATCGATGACTGGATCATATCGATGACTGGATCATATCGATGACTGGATCATATCGATGACTGGATCGTATCGATGACTGGATCATATCGATGACTGGATCATATCAATGACTGGATCATATCGATGACTGGATCATATCAATGACTGGATCATATCGATGACTGGATCATATCGATGACTGGATCATATCGATGACTGGATCATATCGATGACTGGATCATATCGATGACTGGATCATATCAATGACGTAAAACAGCACAAGCAGACAAAAACAGTTTCATGATGGCTATAAAAGGAAGGTAAAGAAAGAAGCACACTAGGTGATAGTTTGTGCCTCCAGCCAATAAAAATCATAGGAAAAAAGTAATATCGGCCAATATAGTGAACTGTTTGGGTTCAAATCGCAGAATTATTCCGGAGAAGGGTTTGTATAACTTTAGAAGGTAGAGTTTGATCTGCAGGCAGACTAATGAATAAATTCTGAAATATTCGAATGCATTTTAAGATTTCGCTGTGAATCATAGTAAAGTAACTCATAGCATTTATTAATGGCGTAGGGGTTGAGATGTTAGCGATCTCACATTTCAGAGACTCTGCAAATGAGGGCGGTACCCATCTAATCTCCCTCGCAGTCTTTACTTCCCGGACCGGATTAATCCGGTATCCACTTAAGGCTGGGTCGACAATCCGGTACCCACTTAAGGCTGGGTCGACCTGGGAGCCGTTGCGAAGCCAGTGCGCTAACCACTGCGCTACGTGGCCCCCTTAAGATTTCTCCCAGTGAATCATACAAATTAAGAAAAAAGGTTGTGGGAAAAGTTGCAAATGTTTAAAAGCAAAGGTACGGATAATGACGAGGATGACAATAATTATGACTATATTATTTATACGTATATTTTGCTCTAAATTGTAAATCCTTCATTACACTTTCAAAAATAGAATAATAGACCCAAAGGTCTGACAGTCTCATTGGTAGCTCACCATATCAACCATCACACAACATCAAACCTATAATGGAAGACATGCCTACATAGTAAGGGATTGTGTAGCTTCATATGGATGCCCCACTGTATGAACACAATCATATCGCTACTCTTTCGGAGTAGGTATTTTCTTCTCAAGGTATTGCACCACGACCGGGCTTCAGTACAGACCTGTGGTCTGATGACATAGAAGACTAATTTTGGTGTTCAGGGTAGGAATAAAGTATTGCACGCCGCTGAAGGTTGGAGTCTTCTGATTATGAACAGGTGCTCTGAAGAAACCTGCCCATGGTACAACAAAATACAAGAGCTTTATTGCTGACAGTGTCTGTGGGTCGATACGAATAAGAACAATAGAAGACGAAAATATTACCAAGACTTATTGATACTGTAAACTGTTCATGGGAAAAATTCTTCATAAGGGGCTTTGCATTAATTAACGTGAACGCATTTAACAACTTTTGACCCCCTGTGCCATTGTCAATATCTTGTCAAGAATTCAGGAACCTTACCACCCCCCCCCCCCAAAAGGTAAAAAAAAATACCCAACCACCTAAAAAAAATATTTCATCAGGAAAATTACGGGAAAAAACTAAGGTTTTAATATTTTTTCAATTTTATTTTAAATTGGCAATTTAATTAGTTATTAAAGCCATTTTCAAGACATGAATTCTTGTCACACCAATCCACTTGTTAAAAACTCAAACTTTACAAGATGTCCCCTAGTTAAAGGAATGGGATCAGGAAAAATACATTAATAGAATATAATGAAAGATGGGATTTACATGAATGCTGAGAAATGGGATTTACATTAATAATGAGAAATGGGATTTACATTAATAATGAGATATGGGATTTACATTAATAATGAGAGATGGGATTTACATTAATAATGAGAGATGGGATTTACATTAATAATGAAAGATGGGATTTACATTAATAATGAGAAATGGGATTTACATTAATAATGAGATATGGGATTTACATTAATAATGAGATGCAATACAGTAATGAGATAGGACACATTAATAACGAGATGGAACTTCTATTGATAATGAGCGAATAATCCCCATTGTTGGCCTAATAGAATAATTAAATCCACCTTAATGAGCAACAACTGTTTAAATTCAAATAATACGATAATACAAGTAAAGAAAATTCATCAAATAATACCATAATACAAGTAAAGAAGACTCATCAAATAATACCATAATACAAGAAGACTCATCAAATAATTCCATAATACAAGTAAAGAAGACTCATCAAATAATACCATAATACAAGTAAAGAAGATTTATCAAATAATACCACAATACAAGTAAAGAAGATTTATCAAATAATACCACAATACAAGTAAAGAAGACTCATCAAATACTACCATTATACAAGTAAAAAAGACTAACAATTTCAAATGAAACACTATGAGATAGGTGGTTAATCCATGGCGCGAAGATGGCGCATTCTATTCATTTTCTATTTATCTACCTATCCATCTATCTATATTCCTTCAGCGCCGATTACTTATCATAGGGCAGAAACCAGAGCTCTCCAGTTCGAGCGATGTGATACTACTGTGTGTAATTCTTGCAAGTTGTTGAGACCAATAATACTACATTTGTTGAGTTTGTTTCTGTAACACCGGTTTATTTTACGATAACATTTTGTTAGATCAACCCTGACGTCCTATCAGTCTTTTCATGGTAATCGGGACCGATTATATATTGATTGAACTGTTGTTTACGTGATTCGTTATTCATTCATATAAACGATCTTATTAAATCACTTAACATGATGATATCAATACAGAAATGTTGAGAAAAACTGCATATTATTAATATTTCTTTGGTTGTGAACAAAAATTAACCAATGATAATGCACAAGATATGCTGAATCGATTTTGTCATCTATCAGAACACATTGGCCTTCATGTCAACACTTCTAAGACTAAAATAATGAATTAAAACAAAACAGCACAAATCCTGTCTTTTGCACTTCTTCAAGCATCCAAGCAAACCATAACAAGAGGTACTAGGAAAAATTACAAACCGCACTAGTCTGACCAACTCGATGAGTTGGAGACAGAAGCGTCAAAGGCATAAGACACTGCAGAAATAAAGCCCATACAGAAAACAACATATCACTAAAAGCTTCTGTAGCCAAACTAAGAAAAACAACAATTACAAACACAAGGAAAAGCTGGCATGAAAAATACAGAAAACATAAATTTCGACAAAAAGAGAAGAAAACTATAGAAAATAACAAAAATGCTCAACAACGAAGAATATACGTTAGCACCATAGTTGAAGAACATTTTTCAGTAAATTCATCGGAAGATCTCAAATGAAGATCTAAAATGACCAACAACATAATTTATAATCATAACTAAAGTTAGACAATTTGTGAGTAGAGAAACATGATTGACCGCACTAGCCAGTGAAGCTTACCAGTGATACTGTTCTTATCTTCAATTCATTGGCCCACTTGGACTATGTCCACAGAAGTAAAAGCCTTCCTGCTGTGAGGATAACAGGGAGTGACATAATCTGTTTGACATACAGCTTTATTTTCTGTCTGCTTCCAGTGGAGACTGCTTCCATAAAATGAACTAATTTTGGAGACGGTTTAAGGAAGAAAGGTTGAAGTAGTCTAGTTGTATGTACAGATGTATTCTGTCTGACAGAACTAAGTCACGACGCTTATAATTACTGCTTGTTGATGGGACTCGAAAGGGGAGCAAAGAATATGGCCTTGTTACTTGCCAATGAAGTCGTAAGAAGAGACTAAAGAGTAAACTGATGTGAAGTAAGCTATTTCATTTACATAGTTACGAGTGAGAACTGTCCACATTAACATGATAATGACATAGATAACTAACCATATAAACTTTTAGAATATTTCTGGAATACTTTTAGAATACGTTTAAAATACATTTACAATACTTTTAGAATACTTTTAAAATATTTCTGGGATACTTTTAGAATACGTTTAAAATATATTTACAATATGTTTAGAATATTTCTTGGATACTTTTATAATACGTTTAAAATACATTTACAATACTTTTCGAGTACTTTTAGAATACTTACAGGAATATTAAAACACAGGACAAGAATGGAACAAATGCAACACTACACAATATACTCATTGTTCTATAGAAAACTGTGAACACAGTGAAAGTATATTTTTCGATCTCAATTTGTCACAATCAGTGATGACATTTATTGATGTCTCGTGACATTCGAACATGACATGATGTCATTAGCAAAGTAAAAACAGTTTCTATTATTAAAAACGATTCGTTGTCATTTACAAAGTTGATTTTGTCGGGACAGGAAGTGAGAAATATGTGTGTTGTTGTGTCTTTCGTCGATTATAGATACATGCTGACTCGTCGGTGATAATTCTTGTAAACTGGATCATTTTACTTTTCCAATGAATTTCAGTCACTGTGTATTATCTGTATCGACATCCAATAAAAATCAAGTTAAAAGTCAAATACGTCACGCTAGAAGGTTGATTCCTAATTTCGCTGGCACGTTTTATAATGTCGATGTTTGTGATCAATGTTCGATGTAGCGGCCAGGTCACGCACAAGTTGTAGAAAGGATCATTTTTACCAGAAAATAAGGAGTCTACTTTCCTTATTAGGAAGTTCATTTTGATATGAGAAAACAGGATGATTACTTTCCTTATTGAGAAGTTCATTTTGATATGCGAAAACAGGATGATTACTTTCCTTATTGAAAAGCTCATTTTAATATGGGAAAACAGGGGGTCTACTTTCTTTATTGAAAATTTCATTTTGGTATGAGAAAACAGGGTGCCTACTTTCCTTATTGAGAAGTTCATTTTAATATGAGAAAATGGGATGATTACTTTCCTTATTAAAAGGCAATACTGCTGTGAAACTATATAACAATAGTTCTTACGTAGAACACAGGTTTTTTTAAGTTTCACTTGATGACACCTGACAGACTAAAGGACCTGGTAGTCTGGTAGTCTGTTTAGGACCACTAAAGGACTATTGGGTGTAAATATGAAACAATAAAATAACAATACACATGACATTTTCAATGTTTCGAACCGTTAGGTCTTTGTCAAGGATATACAAAGCAAACAGTGAAAAGACAATAAAAAACAATGTTACCACCACGGAGGCACTAGAACGAAGACATGTAAACACTACAAAGTTCAAGGTGACAATGACGTACATGTAACCATGTAGTAACTGATGCGGATTTTGTTGATAGGGGGACGAGGTATTCGAACAGGAAGAAAAAAAAGTATTACCCAAAACAACATGGACAGTAATACAACAAGGACCATACCAATAAAAAGTCCAAAAGGCTTGCGGTTACCAGGCTCTAAAATATATCGATTTTTAAGAGAGTACCTAGATTTGTCATCTGTAGTG
>CM067304.1:58802046-58837046 GCA_034231615.1 Meghimatium bilineatum
ATTGTTTTTAAAATGTTTGTGAACACAATTTAGAAGTTTAGTTATTTTACATAAAATTTGACCACAAACAATTCCAACTATCTGGAAACTTTGACCGAAATATAGCCAAGTGAATGATACAAATTAGTAGCGCTGCAATTAGTGCACGAGAAGTGCGAACAGTACCGAATGACTCCATCGCAAGTGTGATACCAAGGTGTAAAACTGCTGGGAAAAAAACCGGCTAAAATCAAGAGAATATCAAATCAACCCGTTCAATGAAATGGTTCTCAAAATTGTATATTTTGCTTTCAATCTTATACTCCTACAGATGATCAGGGTACAACCAGAAAACGGAATACATCATCTCATCTTTGCTTCAATATGTGTGCCTTTGGTTCGACATATTCGCCTTCAGCTCTGTGTCACTTTGACTACATGGGATGGGACAACTAACTCCACCCCATAACCTCCGTAGTCACCTCGTACAAAATGCATGGAAGGTAAATAGCTTTGCAGTTCTTTACTCCCATTGAAGACTCCGACAACACACGAGAGAGTTCTCTCTTAATATCCCCCCTCCCCCCCCCCCCCACAAATTGACTGAATAAAAGGTATTCCAGTAGACAGGACGGGTGATACTGTGACATAGCTCACTGGAAGTAACCAACTCTAGGGGCAACCCTGGTTAAGCTAGGGAGACGTGTCTCTATTTCTAAAGATGGATTAAGTATTAAGAGATTACCATATGACTTGATGTAGATCGTAGAATTATTCATTTCAGTGCTCATTCTGGAATTCCAACTTAATCTCTCTTGTAGCAGGACAATGGTCCTTGACATTCCAGAACAATGGTCGTCAGATTTCTAGCAGTATGTTTGTAGCTAAACGGAGATGTGTTGTACCATTATTTTTATGTCATTAAATGGCCAAACATATCAGGATTTGGCAGTATCAGAAATATTGTAAATATTTCTTTAAATGTGTTAATATATATATAGAAAAAAAAGAGTAAAAGTAACAACAACAACAAAAACGGTTGCATACGGAATAATATGCCCAGATATTGCAACTTTTAAATATTAGGCTTGATTTCATACAACTTCCGTGACGCTGAGATTAAAAATCACGAAGCGTTTGTTAGATATAATTCAATGTTCGTGCAACGCACTGAGATGAGATTTCATTGGAGGGAGGCTCTCAGTGCATTGCATGTAGATCGATTTAATGCTGCGTTATATGCACCTTTTGCGAAAGTTCGTTTCGTTAAATAACGTATGGTTTGTTTTGTTAAAAATGTAGGCATATCATTCCGTAATGAACCATAAAAATTGGTTAAACAACATCGTTATCGCAAGAAAATTACAATATTTTGGCCATATCAAACGATATTGACAGTCTAGTAAAGACTATAACGGAGAGGGATAACAGCAGGACCACGAAAACGAGGTAGACCAATAAGAAGATGTACGCAAAGAATCAAATGTCACCTTAATATGATACAGAAACAGGAAAATTAGCTATAGATCGGCAGAAGTTTCGAAAGGCCGTAATGATTACTACATTATATCCAAGATATGATAATGCTTGGTGTTTAATATATATATAGACATTGGGTTTGTGAGCTGGGACTTAGGCCTATCATGCACTTCTATAATCAATCAATAAATCAATCAACACGTAGTACTTCAGGGTCGTAGGGGTACCTCATTGGATGCTTCAGAACACAGTCATCCAGGGAATTCTATCGTCAGCGATGCGGATGAGTGTGGATATATCTTCCCTGTCCACTCATTGTTGTCTGTCCATATCTTTATTTGCCCTCTGCTCCTTCGGTCTTCGACAGTTCCCTTCAGTATTGTTTGTGACCATGAATTGTGTCTGCATACATGTCCATACCATGCTAGTTTTCGTCCTTTCACTATTGAAAGCAATGGTTCTTGTACACCTGCATACATCTCTACTTTATTTCTTACGTACACATTGATCTATGTTCCTTATAGGAAATGTGTTGAATTCGTCTGTAGAATTTTTACTCGAAAGCCTGTAATCGTCTCTCCATGTCCGCAGTGAGTGTCCACCTCTCACAACCATACAGCACAGCTGACAGCACCAGCGACTTATACAGTTTTACTTTCACTCCAACACTGATGTTGATTTTCCAAATCATCGTTAGCCTTGACTTCTTCTTCTTCTACGTTCGTTCTCAAACTCCTGCAGATTAGCAGGATGTAGTCCGGAGAACGGAATGCGTTATGTCATGGTTTACAGCATTGCTGAGATATCTGCGCCTTTCGGCCTGACACATCCGACTTCAGCATGGCTATGGGTCACTTACCCTATATGGGATGGGACAGCCAATTCCATCGCATAACCTCCTTAGTCGCCTTTTACGACATGCGTGGAAAGTAAACAGTGTTGCTATTCTTTGCTCCCCTTTCGGGCCCCGGCAACACACGGGCGATTAGCCTTGACAAGGACGCTAGTGCCATCTCCAGCCGTATTTTCTATTATACCAGAACCTGAAGACATTAAGGCACATGACCATCCAAATATAGCGAATTTAAAGCATACACATATAGACAGAAACAGGATCGTTGTCTACTCTTTGTCATACCACGATATCGGAGTATATACTATTTTCTCTCGCTGTCTCACTCGATCTCTCTGGCCCTCATGCATGCCCATTGTAACACGTTCTCTAGACCTCACTCTCTCATCTGACCTCACCATTATCAGACATATTCATTAAAATTTCCAAAAAATAAAGCCAAATAAGTAAATTATGAACTTACACAAATTTTGAGACACAAAACTATCCCATTGTGAACCAAAAGGCAGGTCATAAAAATCAGTCTTCATACCAACATTGTATTATCGATATAAAACATGGACACTAACAAAAGAACAAGAAAGAACGTTAACTACGTGTGGAGTGAGATTAACGAAGGCAGCAAACATAACCAGAAAAGATCATGTGAGAAATTAAGAGATTACAAGAACTGTTGGAACAACAATAGATTGAAAAACAAACAATGAAATCGTTCAGCCACTTAGTGAGAAAGAACTCGTATTGGACGGAAGCAAGAGCTAAAATCATGAAAATGCCAACAGCAAGAGGTAGAGGAAGACCATGAAAAAGATGGATATGCGGAGTTACCAACGTTCTGAGGCGTTGCAATTATACTGCGTATCAAGTGATCAAACGTGTCATCGATCAAACGCCGACTGTCGTTGACTCCGGGACGCATAACAGCAACAACAAAGCAAAGACATATAGATAGAAAGATGGACAGGCAGACAGACAAACAGACAGATAGATAGATAGTAACGAATCACGTAACTTTATTAGTTACTTCCTGTCTCCTTCAAAACAGGCCTTCATTAAAACTTTTTTTCTCTCTCTACATCGTCCAGAAAATTGCTGCATTTTCTTCCCTTATCCGGTCCAGATAGAAAAATTAGGACTAGGTAGATTTTATTTCACTCTAATTTCACAGTCTGGAAAGGAAACTACCAGCTCTGAAAGATGAAACCTAATTTCTATAGATTTCTATCATAGTGTTCTGATCAGCTGTTAAACACTGGTTACTCTCGAAGATGCCCACTTGTCTTCTCTCGCGTCTCAAACCGGGTGGACTTCCGGTAAGGGTACGACGGGTAATTGGAGGTGTTAGATCGAGTTCTGTGATACAGTATTGTATCTAGTGCGTGCTAAATTTCTGGTTTCGATTCCAACAGTTTCTACGTTTGTTACGACTGTTGTTTATTAGATACTTGAATGTTGGTGCTATTTAAATACGAGTAATTACAATATAAGATAATACAAACGAAACAACAATAGTATTTATTTTTACGTTGTGACGCACACGCACACGTGTGCGTGGTATGTGCGCTTGCGCGTACGTGTGCGTCATTTAGCATGTCCCAGGGCAGACACAGTACAAGTTTGTCATTGACATTCCATGCTATTGCTGTTTGTAGAAAAACTGATGTGGGGTATATTGCACCATTCTGCAATGGGGGCTTGCTCGAGAACACTCACATTATTATTGTTAATCTGCCAGACACTTCTGTTCAGTTCATCCCAAGCGTGTTCAATCGGGTTCATGTTAGAAGAGTTTGCAAGCAAATCCAATACTAGGAAAGATTGCTGGGCGTAGAACTTTCTGGGTGCATTAGCAGTGTGAAGCCTAGCGTTGCCGTGTAGAAGGGTTTCCACAGCTCTGTGATTGTGGGAAAAAGGCACAATGATAGATTGCAGTTCTTGATGATTGTAGAAGAAAGGCACAAGGACAGATTGCAGTACTTGATGATTGTAGAAGAAAGGCACAAGGACAGATTGCAGTACTTGATGATTGTAGAAGAAAGGCACAAGGACAGATTGCAGTACTTGATGATTGTAGAAGAAAGGCACAAGGACAGATTGCAGTACTTGATGATTGTGGAAGAAAGGCTCACGGACAGATTGCAGAAGAAAGGCACAACGACAGATTGCAGTACTTGATGATTGTGGAAGAAAGGCACAAGGATAGATTGCAGTACTTGATGATTGTAGAAGAAAGGCACAAGGACAGATTGCAGTACTTGATGATTGTGGAAGAGAGGCACAATGATAGATTGCAGTACTTGATGATTGTGGAAGAAAGGCACAATAACAGATTGCAGTACTTGATAAACGTAAACTTCTGCGGTTATGTTAACTTTGAAAACATGAAGCTGAGTACGACACTCATGGGAGAATCCATCCCAAACATGTACGATTCCTCCTCCATATCTACCACGCTGGTCTTTACACCGATCAACATTTCTTTCTCTAGAACGACGCCAGACTAGATTTCGATTATCATCAAATGAGACATGAAACCAGTTTTCATCAGAGAACATCGTCGATCTCCATTCCACCTTTGAAAATGA
The DNA here is from genome assembly GCA_034231615.1 of Meghimatium bilineatum. Classification (NCBI taxonomy): domain Eukaryota; kingdom Metazoa; phylum Mollusca; class Gastropoda; order Stylommatophora; family Philomycidae; genus Meghimatium; species Meghimatium bilineatum. Next base: position 58,806,943 of record CM067304.1, read on the forward strand.
ATATTTTGCTGGACCCAAGCGAGTCTATTTGTGACAGATATTGGATATGCACGTGGTGTCCTTGATGAAAGATTTGCACTTTGTTGACAGAATAACAAGTGACGATGCTAGTGTCGTCACTTTAGTGTGACAATAGAACAATCTGAATTAGCGTCACAAATAAGCGTGACAATAAAACAAGATGCTTGTCAAACGTTGTAGAAAAGATCCTTTCTGGTGCTGTGGCCAGGTCTAAACCTGTGGAACTCTTCTTGACATCAAATAATCACAAAGGCACTTCTTGTCTCAATATAAGGACGACTTTTAATATGTACAACAAATTAGGAGTATTTGCTATCTCCGAAACGGACATCAGAATATGAATATAAAATGTGCATGGTCAAAGCATTTCTTAATCAACTCTAACACTTCCAAATGAATAAGCACATGTTACGGTATAAACTTGAGAATAATATAACATCTCATTTTTCAACTCTAATCTCACTTTTCGAATACTAATCATAGACAGCCCTATGACTGTACGCGTTTGGTTCATGACTAACCGCCTGTGCGGTTTAGGAACTGTTCCCCCAGGATCGAATGCGACCTTCTTCCTCCTCCACTCCTATGTTCCTCCAAACTTCCAGAAACTTTCAACCAATCAAAGGCTTTCATTTCCCCAGAGGAAAACCTCTGGCCAATCAGAAATTGATCATCTGGTTACAATAAACCCACGTTGCCTTAGACCAACCAGAAAGCTTCTACCTGGTATGATTCCCGTCTGTCTATTATCTGACATGTTCTTAGGTAAACAAACGTTGCACTTGATCGTCGCTTGACGCGTACTTAGAAAAACACACGTTCGGGTTTTATCGTTGCTTGACACGTTTTTAGATAAACACACCTTTGCATTTTGTGCCACCAGCGTCCGTAGTGACAACATTATACCAGATACTATCACATATTGTCCCGATCGCGTCTGATAAGTATAGGACGTATGTTAGTCAGTCATTTAATATACATATGCAACTTCCTGAATTCTTATCACATCACTGCCTGGTCACCGCAAGGTGTAACAATGGACAATATAAAACTTTTATTTTGCAAGTCAGAGGAATGATGTCTCCTTTGTAGAGCGTTTCGTTAATAAATCCTCGAGTAGCATTACATGAGCTACTACGTTCGTGATTAGAAGCAGTTGCGCAGACCCATCAGTACAATATGATAATCTTGAGCTAGTGTTTCTACAAGACATTGACCAGATCTAGAGGGTCATCGGTAGTACAAGTAGCCAGAAATAATTGATGCAGCCTTACTATAGTAGACTGGTTACAATTTAAATGCGTCTGACCATTTCTTTGGTCGCCATTCCAATGAAAATTATAGTGGCAGCTTGCCATCGCCTTTGGAACGTCAGTCGTGGCACCAAATAAACAGTGATATTATTTCGATAAAACCAGATGTCTTTTACTTGTATAAACTTTACTAATGTGTGGGCAAACTTTCATCCTGTTTCGACTCTTATAAAGTAAGAATGTATTTATTTGTAGTTTTTCCACATGAAATACGGAAAATGCGAAAGAAACATCACATCAAAAAGCAATGGACTTGCACAAATATCAGCACTTGCACGCGTTCTGGGTTAAACATCACTCATGTACATATATATTTTAAGAGTGAAAACAAATCACGTCTTCGATGCGTTTTTAATGGTTGCTATTATATTTTAAACATATAAATTACGTAATGTGTTATACAGATTAATCATGAAGGGCAAAGTTTCAGGAAAAAGAACAAGAAGTCCAAGCTTACGATGGTATCGAATCTTCTGAACTTGACACTGGAAGAGGCTGGGCAGCTTGAACAGAATCGAAAGGTTTACATAGTATCAGTGATGTCAATTTTCTGCACACCTCACGTCACATAGATATGGTATTGGGTCAAAGGACATGAGCTCATGGACCGCTGGATCAGCATAGATATGGTACACATTTTTTTTTACTTTAGAGTCCTTCTCACTCTATTCAATTTGTAACCCAGCCATTATTACGATTGATTTGATTTATCCGTAAATCATTGCATCAAACGCCAATGGAAGACTTTCTGTTTCTATCGCATAGTTATTATTTTGTCATCAATATTGTGTACCTATCGACACGTACCGGCACCACTAGGGAACATGTGACAGACCAGAAGAATTTGAAATTGGTTCAGCCTACATCTCCATGCGATCTTTCTCTCGTGCAGCAGCACCGTTGCCATCCGTCTAACTAAGAAGTACTCTATCTCTATTCGCGCAAGCATTTTTATTAGATACCGACACTTGATTCTGTTGTACGCGTCCTCAAGATCAATTATAGCGGCAGACGTTTCTACACTAGAATGAAATCCCTCGAACATTCCATACTCAATGACCGTCGGGAAAAAAATTAATACATGAAGAAAGACAGAAGAAACTTTCGAAGGAAATATCAGACACATTTATAAGAATACACACATAATATCATGCCAGCTGAATAAATCAGAACAATTGCAATACAAATGTAGAACACATGTAGATGACATGGAAGAATAAATCACAACAATTACCATGCAATAATCACAACAATTACCATGCAATAATCACAACAATTACCATGCAACAATCACAACAATTACCATACAACAATTACCATGCAACAAGAAAACACATGTAGATGACATGGAAAAATAAATCGCAACAATTACCATGCAATAATCACAACAATTACCTTGCAACAATAAAACACATGTAGATGGCATGGAAGAATAAATCACAACAATTACCATGCAAAAATAAAACTCATGTATATGGCATGAAGACTTATGGGGGAAAATGTCCTCTTTTGGTAACTTCTACAGCTGTAGACTTATTTATATACACTTCTGCTGACTTCACATTGATTTGGTGAAGTAAGATATACTTATTATTATGAGGTACGCAGCTTTCAACCGCAGACGATATTCCAATTTGGATATATGAGAGCTTTAAACCATCAAAAATAGTGGAGGTCGCGGCTCTGGTAATCCTATCATTACTACCTCTGGTTAATTAAGCAGTGAGTAACGTAGCATATTCTACCCCTCTGGGAAGGAAGCTATTTCTTAAAAGCATTACACACCGCTGATATGTAGAGGCCTTCTGAGGCACACCGCTGAGATGATTAGGCCTTCTGAGGCACACCGCTGAGATGATTAGGCCTTCTGAGGCACACCGCTGAGATGTGGAGGCCTTCTGATGCACACCGCTGATATGTGGAGGCCTTCTGAGGCACACCGCTGAGATGTGGAGGCCTTCTGAGACACACCGCTGAGATGTGGAGGCCTTCTGAGGCACACCGCTGAGATGTGGAGGCCTTCTGAGGCACACCGCTGAGATGTGGAAGCCTTCTGAAGCACACCGCTGAGATGTGGAGGCCTTCTGAGACACACCGCTGAGATGTGGAGGCCTTCTGAGGCACACTGCTGATATGTGGAGGCCTTCTGAGGCACACCGCTGAGATGTGGAGGCCTTCTGAGGCACACCGCTGATATGTGGAGGCCTTCTGAGGCACACCGCTGAGATGAGGAGGCCTTCTGAGGCACACCGCTGATATGTGGAGGCCTTCTGAGGCACACCGCTGAGACGCAGCAGCCTTCTGAGTATGAAAGAAATCTTTAGCGAAATCTTCCCATTGTACAAAAGGATTCAAGCAATGTTGTAGATAAGTCTTCGTTAAAAATGTCTAATTATCTTGATTTAGTGGTGTTTTATATTATAGAAAACATGTTTGTGCTCCATTTTACTTTTTCTCCCTAGTACTAAATAACTAACGAACCAACAAATTACTAGTGAACTAGCTATCGAGATAAGTATTTTTTAAGTACATACACGTTCTATAACCCTTTCTGCCCTGCATAGTCGTAATTGTCACCCTTTTAATATATTTTTCTTTTATTACTTTGAGAAATAACAAACAAGTTAAAAATGAGAATTATAAAATGCTACATCTATTCCATATTAATGTATGGCTCAGAAACATGGACACTAAATAAACAATTAGAAGATAAAATTGATGCCTTTGAGATGTGGGTATATAGAAGAATAGGGAGAACATCATGGAAAGAGAAGAAAACAAATAAAGAGGTGATAAAGACACTTAATATGAAGAAAGAACTACTAAGAGAAATAAAGATCAGGCAAATAAAATACGTTGGACACATTAAAAGACATGACACCCTATTGAAGACCTTACTTGAGGGTAAAGTCAAAGGGAAGCGAGCAAGAGGTAGGTAGAGATACATGTGGGAGAGTAACATTACACGATGGACAGGTTACAGTCTAGCAGAGTGCACCACCAAGACAAGAGACAGGAGATGTTGGAGATACGTTGCAGCCAACCTTCGTTGCGGAGACGGCACTTGATGATGATGATTACTTTGAGAAATTTATTGAGTGCATTGGCCACTCTGCTACAGCGGCTGTGTACACGTGAATACATGCATGAAATATTATAATTATCATATTATTAAATAAAATGAACATAATGCTAAACTTTTATCGAACTGTCACGAATATTTGAATTATGGAGGTTTCCACACTAAAAATAGATTTGCGTCATGATCCTTGAAACTCACAATAATTCGATTCGTTAATCGATAGATATGGCATATATAACGTTGAATCACGTGACCCTAGAAAAAGGACAGAATCTTGGAATTTGATTGGCTTCTTTTCGTCTGTAATTGGATTCGTCGTAATCCAATTAGGAACATCGAAGTGGTTGGGTGTCAATAGATCTTACTTGGAAGGTGCTGCTGATGTGGAAGAAACCAGTTAGTGAAAAGCACACGTCACTGGTAACTGGACGAGTGAATAAAATGCTGAATCCAAGAATGTTCTATATAATTCTTTACAAACTGAGCCCCGGTAATATTAAACCAAAACATCGATTAAATGGTTGAGGACTTGTGGTGGCTTTTGGTTGGTGTTGTTCTGTCATCATTTAACTATCAGTTCCATGATCAGAAGAGTGAATTGACACTGTTGTAGTTAGATTGTCGTTGTAGGGTAGTGTTCGCATCTTGATTATTACTTTGTTATTCAACCGAGCGTTGCAAGTGACCGTAAAGGGAGTACAGAATAGCAATACTGTTTAATGTCCATGCATGTCGTATTAGACAGTTAAGGAGGTTTTGGGTTGGAGTTAGTTAATTTTATTTAATCATATGATAATTGTAATTAGAATTAGACGCCTTGATAAAGTCTGATGTGTCAGGTAGAAAAAAACAGATATCCCAGCTAAACTGTAGGGATAATCATAACCCTATCCCAGCTAAACTGTAAGGGATAATTCTAACCCTATCCCAGCTAAGCTGTAGGGGATAATCCTAACTCTATCCAAGCTAAGCTTTAGTGATACATCTAACCCTATCCCAGCTTAGCTGTAGGCTGTGACACAACGAATTCTGTTCTCCGGACTGCATACTGCTAATCTGCAAACCTTTGAGAAGACACGCAGAGGAAGAAGGTGAAGATTGGATTATCTATTCAGTTCGGTGTGTACTGCAAAATGACATTGTTCACGTGTGAATCTCAGAGTTAGCCAAGATTCGTAAAGCATCTCCACGCGATGCATTCTGAAAACAGATAAATTCAATGCTTGAGTGAATGGCTATCAAACGATTTGTTGGTCGAACTTGAGATTTCGAGACTCTAGATGGTATGAGAATAGATCACAAGCCAGATGAATATGATCTCCACTGCACTTACATCTCAGTCAACGGTCTTCAAAGTATAGAAGAACTGTGCCCTATAAATCACTAGACAATGAATGCCAGTGTAAAGGGGATGTTCATTCTCTGACAGCGAACCCAATGGCAAAGTGTATGTTATGTAAAATCACATATAGAGAAGAATTGTCTCAATGTTTCCAATGAATGAAGAATAAATTCTTTGAAGGAAACATCATCCTGTAAGAGAGCGTTATTGAGTTTGAGTGTAATCACGGACGTCTATATACACTATCACATGATAAACTACGACGTCACAATTAGGGGATATTATCTAGGAATTTCCGGTTTTTAACAAATGGTAAATAGAATAGAAAGAAAACAAGTCCAGGATATTTTGTTTTCGATAATCGCATGCAGCGTCATTTATCTTGATATATTCGACTTTTTCCGTGCTGTTCATTTGCTGGCTACACAAAGTATACACGTAACAGGACAACTGATATACTCATCAGTCAAGAAGTATACACATAACGGGACAACTGAGACTACGCATCAGTTAAGAAGTATACACATAACGGGACAACTGAGACTACGCATCAGTTAGTGACGCTGCTTCAGATTAGCACGATGGACTATTCTGGTGAAGGAATTGATAAATCCTGTACGGGAAATCCCGGTAATGAATCTTGACAACTGATCTTTTCAGTGACGCTGATGGTTTGTCCACTTGTACATCTTGATTAGTACATCCCTTAGAGACAAAGAAATCTGATAAGTTCTGTGTTACGTCTCGAATGTGTTCCTCATGGTAGAGAACATGCTTCCAAACAAACAAAAAACAAATTTTTTGTGCTCATGGCTGTAGATGTGAATTTCATACAGACAAAAAGTGGGAAGACGTTCCTATGATAGTTTTAAAATAAACACAAACCCTTTTCACCTTCCTGTGTGTCATCTTTTTCTGGACATTACAAGTTTTCCTTAGTCCAACTAAGATTGGGGAGGGTGAGATTATGTCTTTTTATTTCCTGTTTTTGTGTTCTCCAGCGGTGTAGCTCTCCAGTGGTGTAGTTCTCCAGCGGTGTAGCTCTCCAGTGTTCTAGTTCTCCAGTTGTGTAGTTCTCCAGTGGTATAGTTCTAAATTGTGTAGTTCTCATATTCTGTTTACTTAAAATTGATGAAAGAATCTCAATCTCTCACCCCATCACTTTCTGTATCTACAAACTGATGTTTGATGATCATCAAACATTTTCTATATCTACAAACTGATGTTTGATGATCATCAAACATTTTCTATATCTACAGACTTATATCTTATATGTCTTAAGAAAAACAAATTGTTATATTTGGGGACCACAGACTCTTTTAAGTGGAGGGTAATCACTAGATGCTTATTGTTTTGAAAACAATTTAGTAATATATATATATCAATAAATCTTAAAAATCCATGTTTAAACTGAATAACATTTGAAAGATATACAAAATTTTGTTAAACTTTGAACACAGACGACTACATTTTTTGTGTACCAGGAGCGGTGGCTGCGCGAGAAAATACAGGAGGCCACAGTGAAAGAATTGAGAATCTCTTTCTTTCCAAATAAGATGCACTTGTCGAGGTCTAAGACGAGAATCAAACATTGGTAACTTCTGGGTATGACAGACACATTTGATGACTCATCACATTGAATGGGAACATGAGGGCGCAGAGCGAGTATGAGGGGAAGCACATTTATTTTTTCTTCTTCTTCTTTCGTTCACTTGAAACATGTCTATATCTGCAATTCTGTCTCCTTAATAAAACTCACTGTCTTTTGTAGTTCATACAGTGTCCCATAGAGCTTTGATTCCAGTGTTGTTTCCTCTGGCCAATATGTCTGCCTCAGAGTTTCATGCTCAGAACACTCTTGAAGTATATGTTTGGCACTCTGTACTGCCTGTCCACATGTACACATGGCCGTGTTGCCAATCTTGAACTTTGTATACATGTGACTGCGGAGTCGGTTGTGTCCTGTTCTGAGACGTAGAATTATAACTTGTTCTGATCTGTTCATAATGTGATAGTCATCTTGTGTTGGTGTTTGTGGCTTTCTTATTGACTTGATCATCTGTTTTTTCTGATGGAAGGTGATTGGTATATCTGGTTGATCTTCGGCAGCACCTTCCTTAGCCAGTTGGTCTGCTTTTTCATTTCCTGGTATTCCACAGTGAGAGGGTATCCACTGCATGGTTACCCTATACTGGTAAGACAATTCGCTAAGTAGTTTTTTCAAGTCTGTTAGTTTTCCAGACTGGAGAGCTTGAAGCACTGACATTGCATCTGTCAGGAATACCACAGGCTGTAGGTCAGAGTTGGAGTTCAGCAGTTTTTTAGCTGCCACAGTAATTGCCTGGATTTCTGCATCATAATTATTGCAGAATTTTCCTGCCGGTGTTCTGATTGTATCTCTAGGCTTGTGTGGATATTCTATATATACACCTGCACCTCCATTCCTCACAGCATTCTGTGCTGACCCATCTGTGTATACTCTGACCCATATATCTTGTGGATATTCCTCGTCCAGGAAACTGAGGGTGACTGTCCTCCGCTGCACACTGTTCTGTTCGTCCTCGCTTAGTATTCCTTTCACATGGGTCTGAATGTATATTGGCATTCCATGCCTTTCACTCCATGGGGTTTGTTCTGGTACAGACCTTAAGGGGCTGTCAACTTCAGGTAGGTCTGTAAGTTGTCTACGGAGTCGTTTAGCTTGATGGATAAAGCTGCTTCTTTTCAGTCGCCCCATTGCTAGGTTTTGGAATCTTTCCTTCATTGGATGACTTGGCATACACTGAAACTTTTCCGCTTGAATTAGTACTTTTGTGTCTCTGCGTTCGCCAAGTGTTTGCATTCTTCCCATTTTCTGCATCTCTGCTATGGGTGTTGATTTCATTGCTCCCAACATTATTCTAAGTGCCTGGTTTTGCACTTTATCTAGATCTTGTAATGTGGTGTTTGATGCAGGACACCACGCAGCTGAACCATATTCCAGGTGTGGTCTTATGCCTTGCTGGTAAACTTTACTGAGTATATTCCCACTGGCTCCCCATGTCGTTCCACTTAGTTTTCTCAGGATAGCTAACTTCCTCCTGGCTTTTGTTGTTGCTTTGTTTATGTGCTGCTTCCATGTCAGCTTATCATCAAAAGTAACTCCGAGGTATGTTGGTTGTTTGTCTTCTTTCAAGAGCTCTCTGTCTATCTTGATATGACCGGCTTTTTGTTTTGGTGAGAGGGTAAAGAGTGTAGTGCTGCACTTATCTGTGTTAATGCTGACACACCATCTATTTGCCCATAAGGTTAGGGCATCGATAGCTCTTTGTATTTGTTTAGTGGCCACTGTCGCATGTTCTTCCGTGCACCAGATCACCAGGTCGTCAGCATACATTGCCACTTTGATCCCGTGTGGTAGTTCAGCAACTAGGTCATTGATGTAAACCAAGAAAAGTGTGGGTGACAGGACTCCTCCCTGGGGGACTCCATGACGCAGTAGGACTTTCTTGCTTTTGCGACCATCTAATTGTACCCTGGCTCTTCTATTATGCAGGTATGCTTTTACCCATTTGTACATTCTTGAGCTAACCCTGCAATTTCGCAATTTCTTTAGGAGCCCTTCTTTCCAGACCTTATCAAATGCTTTCCTAAGGTCTATCCATGCTGCTAGTACCAGTTTCTTATCTTGGAAGGCATCCTCAATCTCTTGGGAGAGGTAGGTTGCCTGATCTTCAGTAGAGTAGCACTGTCTGAAACCTGCTTGCTGTGATACCAGAAGGTTTTCACTTTCAAGGTACCACTGCATCCTAAGATTGATAATGCGTTCCATTGTTTTGCATAGACAGCTTGTGAGGCTGATGGGCCTGTAGTTGGAGACTGTGTTGCCATCTTTTCCTGATTTGAGGAGAGGTATCATTATTGCTTCTCTCCATGCCTGTGGTACATTACCTGTGGACCAGCTTGTGTTAAAGATTTGCAGCAGCTTTGCTCTTGCTGCAATTCCCAGGTTTCTAATCATTTCATTGGACACTCCATCAGCTCCAGGGGACTTTTTCATTTTCAATTTGGATATTGCATGCTCCAGTTCTCTCATTGTGATTGGTGCCTCCATGACTTCAGGTATAGGTTCGTCTTGTCCAATGTTTTGCTGGTTCGCTCGAACCTCCTGTTGTTTGTCTGGGCTGACTTTGACGTTATTGTCTTCTGCAAAGGAATCTGCAAAGTAATCAGCTGCATGTTTACCTGTTAAAATGTTTTTATCTTTATAAAGTGTGATCCTGGTATTTCTCCCTGTACCGTCATCATTTAGTTGTTTTACAAGTTTCCATAATTTCCTAGTATCTCTTTCTAGGTTCAGCGACTCTGTTTTTTCTTTCCAGCTGTTCCGTCTGGCTTGTAACTTGGCTCTTTGAAATTTAGCCTTTGTTTGCTGATATTTGTTGTGATGTTCTTGGCTAGGTCTGTTCTCAGCCTGCTTTCTAGATGTTTCCATCTCATTTTGCAGCTTTTCCAGTTCATCATTCCAGTAGGGTTTGTAGTTTTTGCGTGCCCCCCTGGGTATGGTTTTACTAGCAGCATGTAGTATACATCTATTAAATTCACTCACTGCTCTATTGATGTCTTTGTCCAAGTTCATGTCCTTAGCTAGAACACTGGTTAAATGCTGGTACATTTTCCAGTCTGCCCTCTTATAGTTCCACCTAGTGAGCGTGCTGCTGTCCTTGGTATATTCATTGTGAATTTCCAGAAATACTGGTCTGTGGTCACTACCCCCAAGCTGCTTTCCAACGACACGTGTGATGTTCCATTCCAGGCCTGGTGAGTAGAATGCCAGATCTGGTGTAGAGGTGGTGTGCCATGCTCTCGAGTAGAAGGTTGGTGAGTCAGCTGGCTGGTTAATAAGAATGAGATTATTTTCATCCTGCCAGCTCTCAAGTTCCTCACCTCTCTTGTCGATATGATCGTAGCCCCAGCTCTGAGAGTGGCTGTTGAAGTCACCACACACCATAAGCCTTTCTTTATCTGGAATTGTGTCTAGTGCCAATGGTTTATCATTTGGGCAGTAGTAGTTCAGGAGATGGAATTCTGCACTGTCTGTTTTTAGGTGGAGCATCTGGTATTCTGCCCCGTCCATGTATACTTCCAGCTGACATGCGCTGATATTGTTTTTAACTAGTGTCAGAATTCCACCCTTTCGCCTGTCTTTTCGGTCAGATCGGTAGCACTGGTAGCCTCTGATTTTGAAGGCTATGTCGCTGCTGAGGTGTGTTTCTTGGATACAGCAAATATTAACTTGTTCTTCACTGAGGACATTTTCAAGTTGCACATTTATTTAATATCGCAGGTGATTGCTGAGAGTGAGATTTGAACCACAAGACCCCTTCTCGTAACTGCTAAACATCCCCTTAGATTTTTTTATTCTTGATTATAAACCATAACCAACTACCAATAAGATGATGATGTTGTTCCTCCTTCGCAAGCAAAGATCAGCATGGCATGAAAAGCAATAAATGTGATGAACAAGTAGAAAAACAAATTTGTGTCTAATTTGGTTTGCGAGTTCGTAGATGCCCGATAAGTCCGATTCTTGCCCGGAATGTTCTATTGCAGTGCATGCAGGAGAGCAGAGGGTTTGGGGTCGGAAAATTTTCGGATTTGTCCTTCCGCTTCCTTCGCTTGTAAATTGCCCGCAGTGTTCTTTCTTTTAAAAATTTAGAATTGATACCAGCAGTGGTCTGGGTGTGACAAGCTGAGTTATCAAGGGCTGTAGTCTTAAAGAAGCTAGGATCTATCCTGCAGTGTTTGTATCACTTAACTAATGAATATTGTTATCACTAAATAATATGTATTGTTATCACTAAACTAATTAGTATTGTTATTACTCACCTAATGAGTATTGTTATTATTCAACTAATGAGTATTATTATTACTCACCTAATGAGTATTGTTATTATTAAACTAATGAGTATTGTTATTATTAAACTAATGAGTATTGTTATTATTCAACTAATGAGCATTGTTATTATTAAACTAATGAGTATTGTTATTATTCAACTAATGAGTATTGTTATCACTCAAATAATGCGTTGTAGTCACCCGACGAATAAGGATAGTGTTTTGTGATTCTTTAGTTAGACCATTAAACGAACATGCATTGTTTTCGCAAATCATCTAAATAAGCTGTTAGAACAAGGTTATTTTTATATTCTACGTCGACTAAATTTTCTCCTGTTTCTATACATTTATGTGCATTTATATATATATATATATATATGTATAGTTCTAGTACGCGTATACTTTTTTTTAAATAAATGTTTGCGTTAGCATCAGGGTTCTCATTATAATATTTTTCACTGAGTTCAAATATTTCTAGAATGTTGTTATTTGTTTTCTTTTTGTTTCCAGTAATTACAACGTAAATTTCATAGCTTTTTAGTGGTTAAACTGCGGAAGGGTCTTATTTATTTATTTATGATTTTGAGGATATAATTAATATCCACCATGTACACGTGGTGGCAATTGCTACGAGGATTAAAATAGCATATGCACTTGTACCAGTACTAATTTTCAAAAGAAATATTCCTTCTTTCATCACGCTGTTTCATGAGGTAATTCAATAAGCAATCACGCTAAATTGACAATATATGAAAGACATTATTTTAATGCTAATGTACGCAATGCATCTATTACACCAAATCTACTTGTGCGCTTGAGTGTACTAAAGTTCCATCTAAAACAAATTCTATGTGAGCCTGTGAGATCATTATTAATATCTGTCGGGTGGCATTACTGTTTACATACAGGCTGACACTTCCGAAAATTTGCTTCCCAGGGTTAGAAAAAAGTACAGTCGAGAAAGTTGTTTTATTGTTCTTTTATTTTACAGTTAATTCTTCTGTGTATCCCATATATCTAATACATAATAGTTTATCATGAAGTGGGGGACCTTCGAAATAGAGAATATATTACGACTCCACATACACTAAGCCAGTGGTTCTCAACCTTTTGGCCCGAGGCTCCCGTTTTGGGTTAAATTTTCTTCCATTGCTACCTGGTACCTAAAACAGGTCATTGACATTCGTGTGCATATCCTCAATACGCATCATTGCTATAAATCATGTTGTTTAGTGTTAAAATAGTTGCCTTTCTATAGCCCCACTGTGCAAGTATGTGCCCTCTCCCAATTTCAGAAAGGTTCTTCGTGAACTCCCTTCAAAACTTCATGGCGGCGTGGGGGGGGGGTGGCATATACCACATTTCGAGAACCAGTATTCTAAGGTATCATGGGTAAAACTCAAAACGAGGTTCCTACCATTAATCGTATAAAAAATTACATGAAAAGACAAACACCATTGAGAGTTAACAGACAAATTATGTACATGTTTCTCTCAAGAGCTTCAGTGTTGAGTTTCAATAGATCTATATGTTCCACTGCGACTAAACATGACATATTACGTTTTGTATTCATATCTCAAGGGATTCGAAGATGCTTTCCAGTTGCTTGCTTTATTGTGTCTTTTTTGCGCCACATCGTAGGGAAGAATCGAGATATAAAACATTGTTTAATAACGTATGATCTACGTCAGCGCTTCTGGAAATTGTGGCATGTGGATCGGTGCGGACAGTGAGGTTTCAACGACAGGTACGTAAGTTCGTGAACCATCAATACTGGTCCGTATGTGTGCATAAGTCGTTGTTGGTTTAAAACTATCGCTTATAAAGAATACAACAAAAATTAGATCTCCAATGTAATTGGACGCAACGACCGTAAACTCGGCAGTCAAGTGTACTGCGCATTACCACAGGCGAACAGTGTATTTCCAACCATTTATGTTAATAAGATATCCAATCATTTATGTCAATAGGAAATCCAACTATTTATGTCATTAAAATTTTCCATTCAAACAAGTCATAAAAATGTACAATCCTTTATGTCAATAAGATATAAAACCATTTATGTCAATAAGATATCCAACCATTTATGTCAATAGGAAATCCAACTATTTATGTCATTAAAATTTCCAATCAAACAAGTCATGAAAATGTACAATCATTTATGTCATTAAGATTACGTACAAAATAAACTTGGAAGGCAGAGTGGAAAAGGAAAGTAGGAAGCACAAAATAAACTGCGCAGAACAATGAACAGAAAATGCTCAATATTGGACATAAACAATATACAAGAACGACAACAACTTGTAACAAGGTGCTCAAAATTGGCAAGAAATTACTACCACACTATGTGCCATCTTCGACCCAAAAGGAACATACTATACACAAGACCTACAGCAACTTGTAACGAGGTACTCAAAATTACAAGAAATTACTACCTCACTCTACGACCAAAAAGGAGCTAATTACACTTGTATTGCCGGGCACAAAAGAGGAGCAAAGAATAGCAACACTGTAACCTGCAAAACATGTTGTAAGAGGTGACTAAATCATTTCTGAGGTTTAGTTGGTTTTCCCTTCCCATATAGAGTCAAAGTGATTCAGAAGTCGTGGTGAAATCGGATGTGCCAGAAATACACAGATATCGCAGATAAACTGTAAACCATGACTCAACGCACTCTGTTTTCCAGACTACACACTGCTGCTCTTCAGGAGTTTCAGAAGAAAATTAAAAGGAGACAAAGAGATCTTGTATCATATTATACAATGTGTAAACAGCTGATGATTAGGCTCTGCGGCAGAGTGGTGCTAGGCACGTCTTGCAACGCCAAGGTACTAGATTCAATTCCCCAAAGGCCACTGTACGTCTGGACTATTCAAAAAGCAATGGCAATTTAGTGAAAGTGTTTATATTGTCTAAAGAATCCCTACATGTTTAAGGAGTTGATCGCTTCGCCCGGAATATGATATGCTACCATTTTTAGATTGTAAGCAATGCTTTGATAAGAGGCCTCATACTCGCAGGTGATAAAATGTGATTGTATAGATTTAGTTTCGTGAGAGGAGTTTCACCTACTTGGTTTTACGTTCGTGAACGGTATTCTGTATAAAGACCTGTCTACAAAAAAAATGTAAACATGACCCAAGATGCCCATTTTGATTATTTCCATGAATTTCGTTGGTCGGTCGTGGCTATTTTTGGCATGCGATGTCGAGTATATAAATAATGACCCACCTAAAGCACAAACACAAAAATAATAAATAAACGTAACAAATGAAGTCCTAATTAAATCGGTACAGAGGTCTTCTATGCCTCCGATTGTCTCAGTTTGTTGCTCCATGTTTTTTGACATGGTTAGCCACAGGTGAGACATTCGAAATGTTGCATTGGCTGTAACATCATCCTCATCAGAGCCAGATCATACAAAGTACACTGTGATCCTAGTGTAGTGTACAAAAGTCAAAGTTCCACCTTTCCCCGTCTTAGATGCTTATTGGGGAATACGATGATAGGCCACTATTTTTCATTCACTAATGACACATCTATGCATCTATGGATGAAGTAATCAGCACCACTTCCTTTACGTTCCCAGAAGATTTGGTACCCATTTCCTTAATCCAGGTCTACCTACGAGCCGTTGGCTATTTTCAACATATATCCGTTTAGTTTAGTGTAGAGCTTGGATATGTGTTGATTTCTAAAGAGAACGACTATTTTCACTATAGATCCGTTTAGTTTAGAGCTTGGATATTTGTTGATTTCTGAGGAGAACGACTATTTTCGAAAGACGGTCTCATTTAAATATTGTTTACATCCCAAAATTAAGTAGAAATAATGCCTCTCAAAACATAATTTACATCCCTCTTTGAAAAGGAATAATGCTTGTCAAAACATCGTTTACATCTCTCTCTGAGTAGAAGTAATGCTTCTCAAAACATCGTTTACATCCCATCTAGGAATGCTTCTCAAAACATCGTTTACATCCCCTCTAAGAATGCTTCTCAAAACATCGTTTACATCATCCCTTCATTATGAGTAGGAGTAATGCCTCTGAACCCGCTGAGAATTTCAGATCTTATGAGTAAGAGATAAAGCGCGGAAAAAACCCTTCCATTATACTGAATAATTTATGAAACCCTCCTAATATACTGAATAATTTATGAAACCCTCCTAATATACTGAATAATTCATGAAACCCTCCTAATATACTGAATAATTTATGAAACCCTCCTAATATACTGAATAATTTATGAAACCCTCCTAATATACTGAATAATTTATGAAACCCTCCTAATATACTGAATAATTCATGAAACCCTCCTAATATACTGAATGATTTCAGAGATGTATTTCTTGTAATTTCTAGAGATTGACAAGAAAACGAAACAAAAAATTAAAACATCGCAAAGAAATGTCCACTTGAAAGATAAATGTACACATCGGGAATATGTTTGATAAGTGTCTAACTTAGCGATGATGAAGATTGTGAGTTCATCGTGGTGATAAAAATAGTAATGATGATAATAGTCGTGATGATTATATGATAAAGAGGATGATTGTGATGAAAGTGATAATGATGATTTTGATGAGGGTATAGTGATTACGGTGATGATAGTAATGGCCATGATGACGATGATGATAATAATAATGATGATGTCAATGAGGATGATAAAGATTATTAATTCGTGACTTCTGAGTTGTTCACATCGTAATGAGATTTTTATTCTGCTCTTGTTCGCTTCTTTGATTATTTGTTGTTTCTTCTTCTTCTACAGTGTTCATTCTCATACTCCGATTGGATCTCTTGTAACAGGGAAATTGTCCTTCTAGATTTCCAGCAATGTGAGCTCGATTGTGTCCTGTTCTGAAGGTCAAAATTACATTCTAACTTGTTCTGACATGTTAACACTTGTAGTTTGATAATCTTCTGTTGTTCTGACATGTTAACACTTGTAGTTTGATAATCTTCTGTTGTTCTGACATGTTAACACTTGTAGTTTGATAATCTTCTGTTGTTCTGACATGTTAACACTTGTAGTTTGATAATCTTCTGTTGTTCTGACATGTTAACAATTGTAGTTTGATAATCTTCTGTTGGTGTTCTGACATGTTAACAATTGTAGTTTGATAATCTTCTGTTGTTCTGACATGTTAACAATTGTAGTTTGATAATCTTCTGTTGTTCTGACATGTTAACACTTGTAGTTTGATAATCTTCTGTTGTTCTGACATGTTAACACTTGTAGTTTGATAATCTTCTGTTGTTCTGACATGTTAACACTTGTAGTTTGATAATCTTCTGTTGTTCTGACATGTTAACACTTGTAGTTTGATAATCTTCTGTTGTTCTGACATGTTAACAATTGAAGTTTTATAGTCATCTTCTCTTGGTGTTCGTGACTTTCTGATTGATCTAATCACTTGTTTCTCTTCTGATAGTATTTAATCGGTACATCTGATAAAACGTCGGTAGTACCCTCCTTCGCCCTCTGCTCTTTAATTTCCTGGTATTCCACTGAAGAAGGATGTGTCGGTCCATTGGCGCAAATAAAAAGGCGACACACCGTATTCTCATTCTCTGGGCTACATCCTCCTCGAAATCTAATATGACAATGATCCTGCTACAAAAGAGATCCAGTGGGAGTTTGAGAATGAATGCTGAAGAAGAAGAAGAATTTCCTGGTATTTCACAGTGAAATGGTATAGACTGCATTGCTACCTTATGTTAGTTACAGTATCATAATGAAATGAGACAGATGTTGTAATTCTACCTGACTAACCTAATCCTAGAATGAAATTGTGAATTTTGCCCGTAACCGCGGATTTATGGCTACCACATTTCTTCATGGCAAAAGGCAAATGTTATTTATGTATCTTTCGCCTCCCTTGGGACTACTGGTCTTTTTACATCTTCGAAAAATATTCTTTAACCACATGAAGTACAGTTGAATTTCAGCTACTTTTATTGCAAATCTCTGCGGATTTTTTGCTCAACTTTGTTTTTCTTTTGTAATTAATTTTTTTTTCAAGGAAGACCAACCAAGAAATGCTAAGAAACATCAACGTCCAAGAAATTTGTCTTAAACACTATATTAAGAAAGAAGTTAAAGTTTTTCGACCATGTAAAGAGACACGTAGAAAGATTGGTGTTGAAGGGGGCAATAGAATGTAGTAGAGATAAAGATTGACCATGAATTTTTTTGTAGCATTATATAGTAGTATAGTATTAATAGTAGTATCAGTAGTTGTAGTAGTATCAGTAGTTGTAGTAGTTGTAGTAGTATCAGTAGTTGTAGTAGTATCAGTAGTTGTAGTAGTATCAGTAGTTGTAGTAGTATCAGTAGTTGTAGTAGTATCAGTAGTTGTAGTAGTATCAGTAGTTGTAGTAGTATCAGTAGTTGTAGTAGTATCAGTACTTGTAGTAGTATCAGTAGTTGTAGTAGTATCAGTAGTTGTAGTAGTATCAGTAGTTGTAGTAGTATCAGTAGTTGTAGTAGTATCAGTACTTGTAGTAGTATCAGTAGTTGTAGTAGTATCAGTAGTTGTAGTAGTATCAGTACTTGTAGTAGTATCAGTAGTTGTAGTAGTATCAGTAGTTGTAGTAGTATCAGTAGTTGTAGTAGTATCAGTAGTTGTAGTAGTATCAGTAGTTGTAGTAGTATCAGTAGTTGTAGTAGTATCAGTAGTTGTAGTAGTATCAGTAGTTGTAGTAGTATCAGTAGTTGTAGTAGTATCAGTAGTTGTAGTAGTATCAGTAGTTGTAGTAGTATCAGTAGTTGTAGTAGTATCAGTAGTTGTAGTAGTATCAGTAGTTGTAGTAATAGAAATAATAGATAGTAGTAGTAGTAGTAGTAGTAGTAGTAGCAATATTAGCTGTTGCTGTAGTTGTCGCAGTTATTGCTGTAGTAGATGTTGTAATATCATTAGTGACATTAGTTTTGTTTCTATGGTTGTTAGTAGAGGTTGAGAAAACAGCAGCGAATGTTTATGTTTAAAAACATCTCACACAAAAACAATTACACAAAAACATCTCACACAGAATATGTTACATAAAAACATCGCACACAAAAATATATCACACAAAATATGCCATACAAAAGCATATAACACAAAAACATTTCACAAAAAACATATAACACAAAAACATTTCACAAAAAACATATAACATAAAACATCTCACAAAAACAACATATAACACACAAACACCTCACAAAAAAGCATATAACACAAGCTTTATGCAAAAACTACCAGAGCGTAATCAAAACTACTGAGGGCACAAAAGACCCATTTCAAATAAAAACAGGCGTTAGACAATGTTGCGTACTTCTGTTCGTAATATACTTGGGCAGGATAACATAAAATAAAAACCTTTGGGTCTTTGTTACCTCTAATATTTTATGGTAGTGTGTCCTGATATAACCTAATTGGACTTTGTCCGCTGGTTGAAAGGAGCACGCCTATCCAAAAGAGAAGCAAACTAATTAACTATCTACCTACCAACAGGATAACTAAAGAAGCAGACCTAAGAAACAAATTCACTCCTGCAGAAGCATCAAATTAATATCACAGCTCACTCACAAAAATGCTATTTACAGATGATCAATGCTTAATATACGAATTTGAAAATGAATTACATCGGCACACACATTTGCTCCATACAACCTGCGAACAACACAACATGAAACTAGACATATATAAAACAGAGACTATGAAGATAGGCAGAACATCATGCCAGTTAAATGTATCTGTCAATGGTACAAAAATAAAGTAAGTCCCAGAGTTTAAATACATAGGAAGCATATTTACGGAGGATGACAAACTCGACAGAGAGATTGAAACAATGTGCCAAAAAGCCAGTACTTTGACTTACCAGCTGTCACCAATAAACACCCATCAATCTTCATGACTACAAAACGACAATTGATAAACAGTATTTTTTTTACCAACTCTGTGCTACCAATGTCAAACATGGACCTTGACAAAGACACTAGCCAAAAACATCATAGTGCGAAATGAGATGTTTGAGGAGATGTGTCATGAGAAGAGACTGCCGGAGAAATGAAGATATCAGGACAGGAGTAAAGACTATCTCAAGTCAAGACTACATCGAGAGGCATCAAACTAGATCGTTTGGCCACGTCATGAGAATGGAACATGCGCATCAAGCCCTTTGTGCATACATCAGCAGAAGACCAGGCTACAAGGCACGATGAATACCAATAACTAGGTGGACAGAGACAATCAAAGAAACATTAAATAGACTCTGGCTTACCATGGCCAATGCAACTCAAATATCCAAAGACAAACAAAGCAGAACCCCCCCCTTCCCCCCAGACGCTTAATGGCACAAGTGGAAATGGCTAGATAGATAGATAGAACTATTCTAAGACAAATGACATCAGGAAGGAAATTAACATATTTTATCGCCGAATGGAGGTACCAGGAGCCATCATGAAGCAGTCTGAGTGAATCGATATGGTTCCTAGAAGACAACAGAAGCAAGTACTGTCAGGCGTACAATGAAAAATGATGAGGGGAGTGTATGGAAGATGCAATCGTCTAAAGTAGTCTAGAGCAGCGGTTCTCAAAATTTGACATGATGCTTTAAGGAAACCATAACGGTATGATAGGATAGCACTATGACATACTGGACCACTAGAGGGTAACAGACTCGTCAGAGAGGTTTGTATAATGCGAGATTACTTAACATATTTGGATTGTTTAGCCATTAATTTTGTGAAAATAATTTGCATTACTTTTATTATCACAGCTCTGACATAACTGAAATTAACTACCGTTGACAGTTGAAAGGGGGAGTTTCATACTATAAGGGGTACATTATGTTTACACACATACGAGTTATATCGTACCATTAGATACGAGTTATATCGTACCATACTATACGAATTATATCGTATCATAAGATACGAGAGATATCTTCGAAGAAAGCTGATAATGTTATAGAATGATATACATAACGTTTTGGAGTAGGGGCGGAGGGAGGGGGCACGGAACTGTATTTCACTTGAAATTTAGTAAATAAATATTTTTAAAATATGTATATATAAAGAGTTAAATAACAGTTTTACGTTGAACAATACACAAGATCGACATTTCGACCAAAATGTATTTATCATGAAAAGTACGAATAAACACAGAATATAACCAAAAAATAAAACGGATACCGTAAAATCAATGTAACATCAATGTATTACAATTGAATAACAACTGGAAAACAACAAAAAGAGACGATAACTACATAAATGTGATTACATGAATAAAAAGTACAGTAGGATGGATACACAAAGAACATGCACAAAATTAAAATAAAAGTATTCAAGTATTTTTTTTTTATTTTTACAATTTAAAAAAGTATTAGTTCGGTATGATCACATATCTAGGGCTTACCTATTATCCGAAACATGAGACAAAATAAAGTTCCAAATGTTTAATATGTCTCGGCCTGTGCGTTACGCACTGAGAGCCCCCTTCCCCCTCCCCCAATCCGCTGCCTTCCATGGTCATTCAAAGGGGGAAGTATCTGAGTGGGTAGAGCGCAGATCTATAGCACGCGCATTGTATTTCAGTCGGTCGATAGACATTTTGTAGCTAGGAATGAACCGACATAGTGACATTACAAAGTACTAAACAATTGTAATCGGCGCAGATTTCTTAAAAACTGTGAACAGGAAGTGCACGGTAGGCCCGTGATATGTGATCGTACCCTTTGTTCAATGTGATTAGTGACTACTAGTGAAGAACATCATGTAACTATGTATCCTAACATAGAATTATGTTGTCTAAAAACTGGGTGAACAAAATTACTGGAAAATTGACGAAATAAAACAGCCAATAAGGGAACACTGCCAAAATTCCTGAGACATTGTGCCTAAGGATTTTTAGTTTAATGGAAGCACTTAAACATACCCCATATAAAAATAAAGATATTCTCCACATTGCAGGAATTATATGTGTTATTTATAAGTGCACATTCTTATCTCTGCTTATATAATCAGGTGACTATGCAATATATCATTGGACATAGTGCTATGGCAGGAAATGAAGTAGCGGAAGACTTGCAAAAAGAGGTGCATCAAAACAACAAAAGTAAAGACCTTGTAGTATAGGAACAGTCAAACAGATTCTCAGAAACAACAGCAGGGAAATCTGGCTAAACAGAAAGATAAATGAGCTGACTGGTGGAAATGTATTTAGTGAATTAGTGAAATTACACGGCCAAAGGACAATGACAAATAAACAAAATCTGCAGAAGAGAATAATACCTTATCTTTCAGTTTGGAACAGGGAATGCAAGAGTCAATAGCCATTTAAACAGTATCAAACCCCAGTAACTACCCACTTGTAGTCACTGCTGTCATCTCAATGAAACACTGAAACACCTCCTTATTGACTGCCCTTACCTGTCAACTGTACAGAATAAAACTTCTACAGACACTCGTGATAGTCACTAACGTACTTTTTGGATCACTAAGTCAACTTTAGAAGACCTGTAATTTTTTTATTTTTAAATGCCTTTGTGCTGACAAGAGCAGCATTACTCATCAGCGTTTGAATATCAACAACAACAACGTGTATTCTAAAATAGAACTATATTGTCTACAAACTGGGAGAAAAAAATGACGGAACAAAATTGATACGTATTAAAAGAATTTATACCAGATATTAATTTCAGCATGTTCCATTACCTCATAGTATGAATGAGACGGTTCAGCGATATAATTTTATAATAGAGTTCCATCTCTATATTTGGTACTCATCGATATTTGGGTGTGTTTTATCTGTTTTCTTGTTGTTTTACCTTTGATAATATACTCTACTCCCAATGTGACCGTCGATGTTATTACTGTTCACTTACTGTTATATGTTTTAATTGTGTTTTAATTGTCTGTCTTTATAAAGGCCTTTTGGTCGGAACGTTGATTTGTGTCTGTCATTATGTGTGTTATTCATTATTAGCAAAACTTTATTACCCTATTCCTGGATCTACCTGTTATTTTACCTTTGACCTTCTAATTTTTACTTGTCCGGTTTATATCTATATCGCTGCCGCGTGAAAGTGAACGTCAATAGTGCAGTTATTTTTCGTCGGATTATGTTGTGAATGTGTTCTTTATATTGTGGAAATGTCAATTTATGTGTGTTACTATATGTGTTTCTAGTGATTATCAGAACTCTTTTACCTTGTTCCAAGTTTCACATTTAAGCTTCATGCGATAATTGCACAAACTATTATAGAGAAGTACTTGTTTTCTGTGAGATGTGCCTCAAAACGCGATATTACTTCCATTTGTGTAGTAACATTCACCACGTTTTTCTGGCTCTCGATACCAAAAACGACCGATAATTATGAGCATCAGCTAAAATTATTGAAGCTATGCAATATCTTATCGCGGGACGATTATGTAAAAAATAACTTAGTATTTACTGGAAGTGAGATGCTGACAATGATTGTTGACAACCGACTGCTTTTGTGACGCTGTAGCAAACCCTTATGTATATCTAGATGTCCGCGATTCATTAAAATGCGAATTCATCCGACATCGGCGTTTGTAAATAATACGTTCAATGATTTTTCACATTCCACTGAACAGTGGACAGTTGTAACTATATTGATAGTATAGTAAGCCAACCGTACACGAGTCCTGGTCGCACTTATACCTAGCCACTAAGCTCAAACCTCACCACGGTCATTCAAGCTTGACCTTTCCGCTGTCTTGTGTCGCTATCGACATAGCAACGGAACCCCAAAAAACTTTTCTTCCTTATCTGTCCTGAATTTTTTTTACACTAACTTCCTGTTAGTCTCAAGAATTTTTAATTTATCCTCTTCCTTTCCTTGAATTTACTGAATTTTTTGATGTTGTCAGTCCGGAATTTTCTTTATATTGTCTGTCCAGAATGTTCGTTAATTTTCCTCTGCTCTCTGATCAGCCACTGACTAGACAGCTAAAAACTTATGGGAAACTGTGTTCTATAACACTGGTTCAGAACATACCGTACACCCTATATTAAACACATATTTCTAGATCTCACCAGTGTTTTTCTGAGCTCTGATAATACTCCATAATCAATAGAATGATCAATAAAAAGAATTTCAGGAAACTAGAAATTTATTTTCTCCACTTCAAATGGTCTCAAAAACTTATAGGATTTACCTCTTTTCCCCATGTGTACTTGTTCATTGTTTTTCTATGTGTACTTGTTCATTGTTTTTCTCTGTGTACTCTGTCATTGTTTTTCTCTGTGTACTCTGTCATTGTTTTTCTCTGTGTACTCTGTCATTGTTTTTCTCTGTGTACTCTGTCATTGTTTTTCTCTGTGTACTCTGTCATTGTTTTTCTCTGTGTACTCTGTCATTGTTTTTCTATGTGTACTCTGTCATTGTTTTTCTCTGTGTACTCTGTCATTGTTTTCCCATGTGTGTTCCGTTATTCTCATAAAATGACACCCCGCCTGTAAAGAGTATCACTCTAACCACGTAACACATACCACTTCAAAGCAATTATCACAGGAGATCACAGAAAAAACATTCGCTTTATAATCAACTAATGCTGAGGTTCTCATTGAGGCTGGCGTAAAAAGATCAACCATATCAAACATTAGGGGCAGACAGTCAAGGTTTCTAGGGTATGTACTGAGAAGAACACAGCTTGAACATTTAATAACCACTGGAAAGATCAAAGGGAGAAGAGATAGGGGTCGACAAAGAGAAAAGTTACTAGATGGGCTTGTATTGTGGCACGGTAGAAGTTCACAAACCGAGCTTATTGACAACACAAGAGACAGAGAGTCGTGGAGAAACATGATCGCCTACGCCAGTCGGCATGGCACTTGATTGATTTATAATCAAGACATCAGAAACCAGATTTTAAATTCGTGAACTCGAGCACAAAGAAAACTGCTTAACTATGGCGCACGGGGATGAAGACCTGTGTACATAAAGGTAACCATGACTTGAAAGATTGACTTTTATTATTTTCGTACATTTCATTGCTGTTGTTTCTTTTTCTTTTAGCATGCAACTCCAAATATATAAATTGTGACCAACGAAAAGAACAACAATAATTAAAAAACGTAAAGAATGAAGTATTGTTTACTTTCTTTACGAAGGTCTTTACTGCCGACGATCTCAGCTTAACCATTACATCAAGAATTTCTCAATTTTTGACTGAAGACAACAAATTGATTATAAACTTGGCACAATATGTAATACAACTGCTGATACTAATCTATCTTTTAATATTTATATGGGAGACCGTACGGAACATATTTGACTACGGCACATATAAAGATGCAGAATTCACAATAAATATTTCTAATTCCCATATATGTTTACTTTACTTAAATGGAGTATTGTTGTGATAAATATTTTAAGAGAATTGTGTCTGGTCAAACACAAGACCGAGAGTTGAATTAAGATATATTTTCTATTACACACGACATATATTTCTGATAATTTGAACAAAACACATTACATGTTTAGTTAGCATCATACGCAATGTAGTGATCAATAAGTACAAAAGAGAATACAAAAAATTAAGCCTCATAAATATATGGCTTTCAAACAATTTTAACATGTTTTCTTAATATATAATGGGAATAAATCGTCCACATCTGCGACCAACAATATTAATCTAATCTTGTTCAACCAATCAAGTGCCATGCTGAGTGGCGTCGGCGATCATATTTCTCCACAACTCTCTGTCTCTTGTATTGTTAATAAGTTCAGTTGGTGACATCTTTTTGTGCCACATTGACAACCTATCCAGAAATTTCACTCTTTGTCTTGCTCTATATATTCTCCCCTTGATCGTTCCGGTCGTTAGTAAATGCTAAAAAATTTTGCTTTTCTCACCACATTCCCTAAAATCTCATGTCCTAAACGTGCGGCAGAGATTTATTCTTCCAGTGAGCTATCTGTGAGGCGATCAAAAATGTCGTATTGCTTTCATTCTGTCTTGTCGGTAAAATTGACTTTTTTAACTAGATTAAGTCAAATGTACTTCTAATGGTGAGGCACGCTCCTTTCATCCATGGACGCAAGTCAACTTTGTTATGTCAGAGAGTTAAACCATCTAAAAATAGTGGAGGTAGCGAGTATAGGAGTGATTGGGTGTCATATCAATACTACAATACATACAAAATCAACAAATGCAATAGTTTGGTCATCTGGAAAGAATGCCGTGTGATTCTATAAATTATATATGAATAGAGGAGAAGCAGAAAGAAGAGCCAGCGGTAGACCTAGTGTATGCTGGATCGACAACATCAAAGAGACATTACACAAACACCAATTGACATTATCTAATACACAAACTGCCAGAAAAGAGAGAACAAAAATTGTTATCTCCCTCGACACTCGTAAATGGTAAAAGAGAAAGGAAAGATAGATAGATAGCGAGTCTGATTATACAGCCACCTTGACCTCCGTGAGATTAACAAAGACTTTGAATTGCAACTTAATTTATTCGGCTACCTAGCGAGCTTCGTATGCGTCTACTTTAAGTTTCATCCTACTTTGATGCCCTGTACCAACCTTACCCGTTCAAATTTTCACCTGTGCCTCTTTATAATCGGTATTTATCTAGTTGTGGGGATGCAAAGGGTCTCTCATTGCTCTCCTGCGGAACCGGGTTGGCAGATAACAAAGATTATAAAAGTACTTTCTTGTGATGCACCCTGGAAACTGAAATGCAGCTGTTCTTGCTGTATATCTGGCCAACACTTCTAAGCTCGTGTCAGTTAATGTGAAGGCTGTAGATGGAATAAGAATTGCCAGCAAAGAGACAAGGAATATCCCCGAGACCTCTACGCCAACAAATCCAGCAGCACCTCTACGCCAACATAAGTAAGTGACGCACTTAATAGCTTTACAGGGTGGTGTCCTAGTGAATCGCTTTTACAAGTCAATCGCCATTGGTGGTGTCATAGTAAATCGCTTTACATGGTGGTGTCATAGTAAATCGCTTTACATGGTGGTGTCCTAATGAATCGCTTTTGCAAGTGAGTCGCGATTGGTGGTGTCCTAATGAATCGCTTTACAGGGTGGTGTCATAGTAAATCGCTTTACATGGTGGTGTCCTAATGAATCGCTTTACATGGTGGTGTCATAGTAAATCGCTTTTGCAAGTGAATCGCGATTAATGGAATCGCTTAAATTTCAATACAATACATTATATTTATAATTTTCTGCAGATATTTAAATTTGTAAAAACTATTTTTTTTTCAAAAAATAATCGAATGCTGTGGATTTTTTCCAACGTGTATTTTCTTGTTTAGTTTCACTTTTGTCCGTTTTCTAAGATGAAATATTCTGTACTGATACCACTTTAATTTACTTATGCATTCAGTTTTTAATCAAATAAACACATTCCCTTTCAAAGAAAACAGAGAATTTGGTATTACACACATAGAATTTAAAATATACAAACAGAAAGAAACAGTCCACATTTGTAAGAGCATCAGAAAGAAACAGTCCACATTTGTAAGCGCATCAGAAAGAGACAGTTCACATTTTTAAACACATGATAAAGAGACTGTTCACATTTTTAAACACATGATAAAGAGACTGTTCACATTTTTAAACACATGATAAAGAGACTGTTCACATTTTTAAACACATGATAAAGAGACTGTTCACATTTTTAAACACATGATAAAGAGACTGTTCACATTTTTAAACACATGATAAAGAGACAGTCTACATTTTGAACACCTAGTGATAAACTGAAGCACATCGTGATACCGGACACATTGAATAGCAAGATGGGTACGGGAAGACCAAGAGAGACGGCGCTACACAACTTGATATTATAGAATTAGAGAATATTAGTATATGAATATGTATTAGTATATAGTGGTTAAGTTGTTCGCCTTCTGGTCGCGAGGCCATGAGTTCGAATCCGACTCGAGTCGTCTTGTTTACAAGGTCGATTCTTCCGGAAATCCCTGTGCATTATCACTTGAAGTTACGGAATTACATGCTATGAGGTGTACTCTCGGCAGGCGGCCTGCGGCTTCGTTGAGAGTGACGGAGTACATATGAGAGACCGAGTACAGTGAAGGCAATCCTCTACAATTTTTGAACCCTTTCGAACCCCCTAGTATATTAAATCATTGACATCACACGAAACAGAAGGTGATAGAAAGACACGCTAATCAAAGCATATGCGGCATGGTCTTTACAAATAATAACTCTATAATTATTAGATAGATTACATCAAACATACCATACCTTTAACAAGAAGATACATATAGAAAAAACAGAAGTAATGAAGATAGGAAGAACAGAAATAAACACCAATATGTATATTGGAAACAACAGACTTAACCAGGTGACAGAATTCGCATATCTAGTAAGTAATATAACAACAGACGGCAAGAGCAGCAAAGAAATACACAATAGATGTAGTAAAGCATACCAAGCCCTAGGACAAATGATACCCATCTTCAGAAACACAAATGTAGATTTAAACACCAAAATAACACTATTCAAAACGATTATTATGCCAAAGATGTACTATCAACGCCAAATATGAACATCGACAGCACAAAACAAACGTAAACTTGTAACAACTGAAATGGCATGCTTACACAGTCCTAGGAATATCGGTAAGAGATAAAGTGAGAAATGAGAATATTCGACAAAAAGACAGGCACCACCCCAAGCTTGGAATATATTAAGAAACAACAGATCAAATGGTTTGTACACATCCGCAGACTACCATTAGACAGCGAACCACAGCAAGCTATGCTACACAGGTACATCGAAGGCAGACCTAGAGGCCGACCACGAAAACGATGTACCACCGAAATAAAAGAGGTGACAAATTTCACAATATACTCAACACACAAGTGGACCGTCTCCAGAAAACTCTTCTACCCCTGACGCTGAAAGGCAACAAAGGGCTTAACGATAGATAGATAGAACTCTATAAATCATATCAATTCTTGCAATCATATCTACCATAAAACCAGTTCTTGCAATTATATCTACCATCATATCAATTCTTGCAATTATATCTACCATCATATCAATTCTTGCAATCATATCTACCATCATATCAATTCGTGCAATCATATCTACCATCATATCAATTATTGCAATTATATCTACCATCATATCAATTCTGGCAATCATATCTACCATCATATCAATTTTTGCAATCATATTTACCATCATATCAATTCTTGCAATCATATCTGCCATCATATCAATTCTTGCAATCATATCTACCATCATATCAATTCTTGCAATCATATCTATCATCAAACCAGTTCTTGCAATCATATCTATCATCAAACCAGTTCTCTCCACAATCATCACATCTAATTTTATTATACCGGTTCATAGCCATCCAATAAATTCTCCCAGCATTCCGTATTACTAAATCAATCCGCGTTATAGTCATCGTTACTAATTCTATTCTCACAATAACCATTACCATCAGACAAACTCTCCACATAATCTTTACTCCGAACACAACCATTAACCTTTCACTAAGCAATACTCGCCACGCATTCACTTCCCATGGGTTCAATAATTGCCTTAAATTTAAATAAATAAAATAGAACAAAGGCCTGTTTTTCTGGTATATTTCAGGCAAAACAGTCGATCGAGTTAATTAGTTAATGAATAAATGATAATGCTGATTATGTATACATTTGTATGTCCAACAGCCACCAGCTTGTCACGTGCATGTTGTAATGATCTCTTTGTTTTTGATTGATAGAGTTGCCGTTGATGAGTTAATAGCAGTAGTTCTGCTTGGGTGATGGAGGGTGCGTGATGAAAGGAAGGTGGAAGATGTTGAAAAGTGAGATGGCATCACAAATTAAGGGATTTAGAGAGAGATAACATATATAGCGTATTAGAGAGAATTGTTGAATACGTGAATAATTTGATGTATTAGGGAGAATTGTTGAATAGATTAATGTTATGATGTATTAGGGAGAATTGTTGGAAAGATCAGTAATATGATGTAAAAGAGAAGTTTATTGAAGCGATGAGTAATATTTCCCTAGCGTAGTGGTTAAACTGTTCGCCTTGTGTTCAAGAGCTCATGGATTCGAATTTGGATCGTGCCACCTTGTGTACAAGGTGGATTTTGTCGGAGATACATGGGGATTATCGCATGGAGCTATGAAGTTACGTACTATGAGTGGTACTCTCAGTAGGCGGCTTGCCCTTTCTTTGAGAGTATCGGAGTACATATGGAAAACCGAGTACAGTGAAGTCAATCCTCTACATCATTTGAAATTTTTAGAACCCTATTGTTTCAACAGATTATTAATATGATGTATCTGGAAGAATTTTTGGATACGTGAATAATGTGATGTATTAGAGAGAATTGTTGGTTGAATAATTTTTGGTATGATGTATCCAGGAGAATTGTTGGATGGATGACTGGAATGATGTATCCGAGAGAACTGTTGGATGGATGACTGGAA
>CM067304.1:58839546-58847883 GCA_034231615.1 Meghimatium bilineatum
GATGATGATGATGATGATGATGATGATGATGATGATGATGATGATGATGATGATGATGATGATGGTGAACTAACCCTTTACTTTTGCTCGTGATAGCTCTTGACTGTACATAGCCTCTCTGACAAACGCATATTTTCGTTTAAGTTGTGCAACTGAGGCTACACCCGGACTCATACAATGTCTCAACGACGTCGATGTGTAAGGAAGGTTTAAGGATGCATGCTTAAACCCAAAGAAGGACATTCCAGTACTCAAGTAGTCCGGGATTATCACTTCCTGCCAAGAGCACATCACACAGGTATGTGCCAACTATCTCATCATTCGTGATCAAATTTGTTGACCCCATCGGCAGTGATGGCATCTATCGTTCCCCGTCAACTAGGGAGTTGGCCGTTAAAAGTTCAATGTTCACTGTCATGAATTACTTCGTCATCCAAGGAGATTATTTATAGAAACAAAAGTAAGAAATGGAGACAAAGTGTGACAGCAATGATTTTTTTTTATACGGGACAAGTTGGCAGCCTATCTCCCATATGCTCTTAGTCTCATCTGAAGACATGGCTGGAAAGAAGACTGGCAATATTGTTTGCACTCTTAACTAGAAGTCCAGGTCCTGGTTACCACACCGCCGCTAAACAGAAATGTGTTTCAATCAGATGACATGCAACAAATGTCCAGCAGTTAGATGACATGCAACAAATGTCCAGCAGTTAGATGACATGCAACAAATGTCCAGCAGTTAGATTTTGAAATGTCCTCCAATCGAAAATAAAAATGAAACTGTTCTTCAATCAGATTGAAAACTAACCCCCTAGTTAATCTTAATGTGTTTTCTTATCAGATTGAAAACTGACCCCCAGTTAGTCTTAATGTGTTTTCTAATAAGATTAAAAACTGACCCCCAGTTAGTCTTAATGTGTTTTCTAATCAGATTTAATTCTGACCCCCTGTTAGTCTGAATGTGGTTTCTAATCAGATTGAAAACTAACCCCCCAGTTAATCTTAATGTGTTTTCTAATCAGATTGAAAAATGACCCCCTGTTAGTCTTAATGTGTTTTCTAATCAGATTGAAACTGACCCCCAGTTAGTCGTAATGTATTTTTTAATAAGATTGAAATGTCGCTTAATTAAGGTTAGGGTACTTATGATTACATTTTAAATGTCCTCAAATCAAAATCCAATCAGAAATGAATGTCTTTCAATTATTAAAAATGTCCTACATTAAGATTAATGACGTCTGATAAGCTTTCTAAAGATAAGAGTTAACATTGCTTAACCGACAGTAGTTTCCATACGTTTTGACTCACTTCGGATCACAGAACTAACCGTTCAGAACACATCTCAAAATGCCATACACTCAT
Source organism: Meghimatium bilineatum (assembly GCA_034231615.1). Lineage (NCBI taxonomy): Eukaryota > Metazoa > Mollusca > Gastropoda > Stylommatophora > Philomycidae > Meghimatium > Meghimatium bilineatum. The sequence continues at coordinate 58,840,909 of CM067304.1, forward strand.
GCGTCACTAGGGGCTTAAGTCTTCTCCATTATGCCTAATGAATTAACACCAGCTTGATTTCCAGTCTTCCATACACAATGCCATAACTCCTCATCTGTATTTAGGTCAGCGGAGCCATAAATCACGTGAGTAATGTTGGGAAGGCGTTCATACAAGATGATCTCAACTTGTGTGGTGAATTCCACTCTTACTGATCTTATTACAAGAGCTTCTCCAGAACAACCCTGCGCGCAGATCTCAAAGCTACTTATCTTGGTTTATCCGACTTTTTTTCATGCTTTCATTGGCCGACATCACAACCTATACGCAAAGTGACCAATGATCAGTCTCATCAGCCAATATCAGTGACACTACTTGGGGATGTGCGCATATAACTATTCTGGAGAAGGAATATTGCTTACCTTTAGGTAATATATTCGTGTATTGTCATGTCTTACTCTTCAACTTTCTTCAGTCAGTTATCAGGTTACAGCGCCAATAGCTTCAATGAGGTGTAATTCGCATCAAGGGATAAATGTTCCAGTGTTGGGTAACAACCCTAAACAGGAAGCAGGTGGCTGGAGTAACACCGGGCAAATGTCAAGATAAACAAAAATAGGTAGACGTGTTACCAAAATAAAACATAACACAACCTAACAACGAGATACAGGGACAGACGACGTTTCGACTATTAAGCCTTCATCAGGACAAACGAAAGACAACGGTACAACGAATCTTACATGGAAACAAACGTGGTTGATAGGGAGGAAAGAGGAGGAGAGATAGTGAATAGATAGTGGAGGCAAGTAATCCATGATCACCCTCTGGTTTGGAAGCAGCGTCGTCTCTCTTCTCTCCTTGGTAGAGTTGACATGCATGTGGAATGTTTTATACAGACTCTGAGCTCAGCCAACAATTGCACTGATCTGTCTCGACAATTTTGAGCATTATGAACATGCTGAACATGTGACATTCCAGCCTGCTGTGATCAGTTCGTAATCTGAAGATAATGTTTTGTCCTGTGAGTGTCATTTGTTGGTAGGGTCATTTAGCTATGCAATTGGATGCAATGCTTAAACTTTTCTGAAATTTTGCTAAAATCATAATCTGCAGCATTGACTGTAAACATAAATGCTTAAAATGAACTAGATGCTACTAAGATTTTTTTTTAAAGAAAAATTATGAAAATACTATGTACCAACATCTAAGAAAAAATACTTTAGAGAACATCACAGATGTTGTAGTTTTGAAAAGAAAAAAATTCTAGAAAATATTAGAAGCAAACAGCCACCATTTTCAGGGCATACGATTTATAAAATTGGTTGCATATCCTATTAATGTAACGATTAGACCAGAAAATGTTGACTGTAGTGATTTTTTTTCACGGCAATATAAATACGTGCAGTAGTTTGTCATTGATTATGAACGGTCCGGATGCACAATTGTCTGCTGCGGGAATCTAACCCGGTACGTTGACCGTCACAGGCGTGCCTTGTATCACCCAGCTACAGTGCCGGACATGTGATGATATCACACAGCTACAGTGCCGGACATGTGATGATATCACCCAGCTACAGTGCCGGGCATGTGATGATATCACCCAGCTACAGTGCCGGGCATGTGATGATATCACCCAGCTACAGTGCCGGACATGTGATGATATCACCCAGCTACAGTGCCGGGCATGTGATGATATCACCCAGCTACAGTGCCGGGCATGTGATGATATCACCCAGCTACAGTGCCGGACATGTGATGATATCACCCAGCTACAGTGCCGGACATGTGATGATATCACCCAGCTACAGTGCCGGACATGTGATGATATCACCCAGCTACAGTGCCGGACATGTGATGATATCACCCAGCTACAGTGCCGGGCATGTGATGAGAAGAGAGAAATGAACATTTAGTAACCAGTTGAAAGATCAAGGGGAGAATCAACAGAGGAAGATAAAGCAAACAGTTGCTAGATGGATTGTTATCAGGTATGGGAGAGTGTCACCAGCTTGATTTATGAACACACAAGAGATAGAGAGTTACGGAGAAGTCAATTTGAGAGAGGGATGTCAATTCTTACAAAGACATGTTTTGATCTTTTCTTGGTTTACTAAAATGCACCTCTATGGTAAGGTCCAAAAAAGTGCAATTTGGTTATATCAGAGCTTTGTACAATCGATGAAATTGGGAAGGTCACGGTTCTGCTAATACATTTACCACCACATACGATTTATATATATTTCATTCGTTCATTCATTCATTTTCCTTTTGCGCTGAGGTTAGCGCATAGGGCAGAGGTCAGATCTCTCCAATTCTGTCTGTTCAAAGCTATTCTGTGCAGTTCTTGAATAGTATGGATATTGATTGTTTTATTTTCTCTAAGTATTGTTCTTCTGAGTGTTTCTTGTGGTCTACCTCTGGCTCTTTTGTCTGTAGGTATCCATTCAAGAGATTGGTGGTGTAGTCCATTGATAGAGGGTGTTTCTCTAATCGAGTCTGGGTCATTCCGTCGATCGTTGGATTAATCAACCAACATCGCAAAGTCCAGACCGATTTGTGTAACAGAAGTCAGTTTATATATATTTAGTAGTTATGTATTCACCCACAGATGTCTGGATAAACAATAAGTCAAAGCACGACGTCACAGAAAGGGTCGATTGTTACTCAGACAATAGCCGACATGTTTCATACAGCATCAGAGACGTCCTTCTCCTGAATAGTCCTGAGTGCTGATCTCACACGAACGTCGGTCATATTAGCTGATGTTACATACCATTTGTCGCTTTGCGTATACTTTGTATCGCCTTCCAATGAAAATGATAGAAAAATTCGGAAATACAAAAATGAGAGACGCTGCATGAAATCAGTGCGCAAAACTATCCTAGAGAAGTACTTGCTTTCTAATTATACTAGCGAAAAATGATCCAAATCGGGAAACTCCGTAGGAAAACCCCCTCTCCACATCTAAGTGTGAAGCGTGTTCGGTCCTTGTTAATCTCATTTAGAGTTCCGTGATTGCCCACTTTTCAGAGAAGCTTACGCAAAAGAAATAAAATGCTAGAAAACGCATTTGAGCATCACAATCGCAATTATCAGCCTTGAACACATGCTCCACATCTTTCTCTACTCGCGATCAAAATACATTATAGATGATTTTATATATATATATGTGTGATAGAAGGGAGCATATTGAGATTAGATTTTTAGTATAATAGAATTCAATATAAGTTTAACTTACGACATATTTTATGTGACATTTTAAACTGTATCTTATTAACCTGTCAAACATGTCGAAAACCTGTCAAGTCTGTATTTTTTCAGTTAGGCAGTTTACGGGAAGTTGTAAATGACTTAAGCGATAAAGGCCGCATGCCCTTCCACGTCCTTTAGGGGAGATGTTTTTAAAATTTTTAATTTACCATTTGAATTAAACAGAAATCCAATTCTTATCAGAGTCACACCTTGGACCTCGCATCTGTGAGAGCAATGCTCTAATATCTCGACCACGAAACTTGGAAATTGGTGGTTGAGATTTCGTTAATGCTAGCTTTGCTATTCTAAACATTTGACATGTTTCTTGTTTTGCTTTTAAAATTCAACAGTGTTGTCACTATCTATCTATTTACGTTTTCTTCACTGCCACTCTGTAAGTCTTACGGTTCTGTGCAAGCTGCCCAGCCTTTTCCATTGTCATCTTAGGCCTTCGATATCCTGTGTCCATGGTAGTCTTGGTCTGCCTCTTGCTCTCATACCTAGAACTTTTCAATTCATGATTAATCTTTCTTAAACAATTGTCTTTTTCTATATCCAAATTATGTTACCTTGCGTTTTTTATATTTGTGGGAGCCAGTCTTCTTCAACGTTTATGTCTTTCTGGACCTCTGATTTGGGTCTTTTTTTCTAATCATCATAATCTTAAGACTTTTCCACAACATTTCATTTTCAAATGCTGATATTTTCTATTCTATTGTAGATGTCATTGCCATCTACGTCTCACAGCCATATGTTGTCACTGGAAAAATATAGTTTCTTTATAGTTGTAACTGGTTTTTCTGTTCAGTCCTTGTCATAGATTTGTCATCTGGGAAGATTTGTGTAAGGTCATTACGAATATTTTTCTGATCTTAGCTGAACAATCTCCAGCGATGTTGATGGTTGACCCGATAAATTCAAAGTTGGTGACTTATATTTTCTAGTTGTTATTTGTCAATGACTGTTGTAGGTGTGTTTTATCTCTATTTATATGCATTGTTGTTGTCTTTTTTTGCATTTAGACAATTTTGTGCCTGGCTATAATATTTAACTAACACAGTCATGTGTTCTGAACATGTGGGGGCTACTTGTTATTACTGTGGGATCATCTGTATACTTAATTTCTAGAATCTCATGTCTCTGACATTAAGGGGTTGAAACTGTTCTTCTCGTACATTTTGAATTGATGTTTTCTGTGAAGATGCCGAACAGGTGTGGTAAGATAATACATCCATATCTGATTCATTTTTTTACAAAAAAACTAGTCAGATGCTTCTCCCTCGAGGCGGACAGAAGCCTGTTGCTCCTAATAAAAAATTTTAATGAGCGATATGAGATTGTGTAGAAGCCCAATGATTTCTATTATGTTCTCTAATTTCTGGAGTGTTACGCAGTCAAACGCCTTTGAGTAATCTTTGAACATGTACGGATATATGTCTACATTGAGCTCTGTGCACATCTAGTTAATTTAGCTACAAGTACATAGTTCATAGTTTTGTATCAATTATTTTATTACAAAAATAATACATTGAAATATCCCCTTCCATTGAGAATCAATTCAGAAAATTCATGATTTTTCCCACATGGGCACACAGATGACACAAGATGGAAACGCAACAAAAACGAATTTCTAATAGGATTGCTTTTGCATCGGGTCATTCAACCACCTAACATCTAAACACCACAAATAATAAGTAAATGTACCAAACTATCGCCGTTTTACTACAATATTATGTATGAATTAACATGCAGTTGCAAAAACTGGATAGTAACAAATGCACTGAAAAATATTTTAAATTCATTTGAAAATAAATATCTCTGATAACTCCAAAATATTGGCTGGGAAGAATTCACGTCAAACAAGCAATTAAGAGAAGGTACCAAACAGCAATAATTTTCTACAACAACAACGAGAAAACGGTGGACTTATGTGGGACATGTACTGAGAATGAATGAATATAAACTCCAACTAGAAATATTAAAATCACTTTTCTCAAACTGGAGAGTGCTTTTTTCTGCCCTATGCACCGTATTCAAAGCTCAAGAAACAAAGATACATACAACCATACAAACAGTATAGACAGACAGACAAATTGGCAGATAGATAGACAGACAGACATGCAGAGAGGAAGGCAGGCAGGCATGCAATCAGGCAGGCAGTGAGACAGGCAGCAGACAGACAGACAGACAGAGAGACAGACAGACAGAGAGACAGACAGAAAGACAGACAGACAGACAGACAGACAGACAAACAGACAGACAGACAGACAGATAAGAATCGATTAGAGTTTTAACGAAAGGAGAAGCAAACAAGCATGCTTATAGACCACGGATCTGATTTTTCATGCTAAATAAATATAAAGCACACAAACAATTCTCTTTTTCTCAATGTCTTTCACAATTTAAATTTATATTTATGCATCCTGTATAAACAAATGAATTAGCTTGCATGCGATTGTCTCATAGCTTTGAAGCTAACTGTCCAGGGAAACCTTATAGAGAACCTGTCTGTCCTCAAAAGTTTGCTTTTTGAAATCAAAATTCTCGAGGAAACCGCATTTTAATTTCGCATATTATAATTGGCAAATATACAACTCGAACCATGTAAAAGAATCATATCTCTGAAGTCTGTGAATTATGCACTAATGTCTACTCAGTTATAACTTCAAAACTTTATTCATTGCAATGCTGGTCGAAAATGTGCGTCTATGTATGTGTGTGTATATATATACACATATATAATTAGAGTATCTATTTTCCCACAGTTTACATTTTGTGTTTATTGGAAATAGTTTTTGTGTTACAGTGATTTCAAATTGATAGGAGAATATGGAAATAACTGCTAATATAGTCTTCATTTTTTGCAAATCTTCTATTTTCAACAAAAAATGACATATTAGTGTGGTATTTACACCAATATCTTCGACATTTTGCAATGCCATTGTATGAGATTTTCATTGAATCTTCATATGTTCATTAGCTGGAAAATTACCTTCACTCTTCTTACTGTAAAAGAACAATATTTATACCACTATTCATTTGTAAAGATTTGTGCAATTCTTTTGTTTGTCTTTCTGAATAATGTTTGAGAAACTTTGACTGCATACAGTTATTTCCAATGGTTATGTTCCAGAGAAGCTAGGTATAAACATAATTACTACATTTTGTGACTAGAAGCTAAAACATGATTAATTCAGAGTGCAAAGACCTGCATCAGGATATTCAAATATGTAAATTTGTCTTCAATTTTAAAGAAATGTCTTACACTGCTTTAAAACCATATAAAATTCCACATAAAATTGAATAATCGACCGAGAGCGCAGCAATTCTATATTTACTTTGTATTTTAATAGTTATTTTCGTTGATATTATTTTGCAGTGATTGCAGAAAACTTTTTGTTGAGTATCTCATTTTTTCCACACATTGTCAAATTATATTAGCTATGAAGTATTTCATGTTTTTCGGTGATTTTTTCATTAACAAACAATTTCATACGCCTAATTATAAAAACGATTTCGCATTTTAAAAATAAACGTACGGAAAGTATATTTGTTTGTGATGGATCGACAAATATTAACCATCTACCTAATATAGAATATATAGGACTTGCTATTCTGTGGCTGATTTCTAATTGGTTAACTAAGACGGCGCTTCCAATGCCTGTACATGATGTCACTGATGGGAGAAAAAAACATGATATTGTGGAACAAATAGATATTCTTCATTGAGTACAAAATAGTTCT